>CM031234.1:888619609-888843068 GCA_018340775.1 Taxus wallichiana var. yunnanensis | reverse complement strand
TTTTGTTTTCATGTCATGGATGTTGAAAAATATTATAACATTATCCTTGGTCTCCCATAGATCCATGCCATGCAAGCAATTCCTTCCACATTCCACTAGTGTATTAAATTCCCTCACGAAAATAAAAAATTCATTTTACTCCTTGACACAATCTAGATCCGTTGGGGCATCCAAATGCTTCACTAGGGAAAATCAAGTAGTCTAGAACACTTCTTTACCATTTTTCACTGATATACACACATCCACTATCTTTAAATTTCTATTACTTCATAATAACACTTTAAAGAGGGGAAAATGTAGACACCTTAAAATATCCATTACACATTATTACATCCAAAAATAAAATAAAATCTATTATTCACCCATATCCCACTTCTAGAATTAATTTAATTAATTCTATTACACTCACTATACACTATACACCCCTTTGGCTAATTTAATTAGCTATTTAAATAAATAAAAATCAATTATCTACTCACCTTCCACTCATCTCCACTTCACTAGCCAACTCACTCAAGTTGACTAGTCACTCCACTCAAGTTCTAGAATCCTAAAAACATGGAAGAAAATATGCACGTATAATTTGGAATAATTCAAGAGCCAACTAATTTGAAATAAAGCCTCTTTATTTCTCATTCAAAGAGCCAACTACACAAAATAAATCAACCATGATAAATAAGAAAAATTAAATCAATAGTATGCAACTTAGTCAATTCTACCTTCCTCAATCCATGAATTCTTCTACATCTATAAATAAGAAGCTTCATTCCTCTCAAATCATCATTAGAAGCTTGAGGAATTTGTAATGTTACTCTATCAAATTTCCATTGGAAATCACTCTTGCACATTGTTATGATGTCCCATTGATCTCGAAATAAATAATCAATCAACCATCATTTCTATTATTTTGGATTCATTTCCATCGAATATCTTGGAGCATCCACAAATCAAAAAGAATCAATCTCTCATCCAGATCCAACAAGAGTATCACTTGACCCCACTCTTTAGTTGGTCCAATCTAAGGTTGCAAGGAGCTTGTTTGAGAAAGGTTTGCACTTTATTTGTTGTTTGTTTCTTTCTCTTGTTTGCATTTTCTCTTGTATACACTCCCCACCCTCAATCTTCTATGACACATGCCACATATCACCCATAAATTATACATGCACATCTATTGAATCTACTCACAGTTATAGGGCCTATGTATCCTTCACCTTTTGAGTATTGTGGGCCTTTGTATGGGGATATTATTCAGTAGTTATAGTGTTACCTATTTTATTGTACATTGATATTTTAAAAACATTGAAAAAACATTCAAATTATGTAATAAAAAAATGTTCAAATTTGGAAAAAATACAAAAATTAGGATCTATTCTAGTTTGATTGGCTAGTTTATTGCTTTATACATATTGTTTTTCACATTTATTTGATATAAAACATATCTTGTATTTACACACATGTATTCACATGGTATCTTGATCTTGATGTAGGACATTCACATATTGTTACACGATGATAGGAATTGGTTTGGTTCCATACACTAATCTTTTGAGGGCATCCTTTCACACTATACATGTGCTTTTGTTTAATTATATATTAATTTACACCTTCCTCACCATGTTTTATTAGATACATAGTGTTTATTAATACCTATTGTGCTCACATGATTAACACATGTGTATTGTGCAATGCTAACCTATCTTGATATTTTTCTTATCACTATTAATATTTTCTATACTTGTTTCATATACTATTTTCACTACTTGTTTATATGGATTACTTGCTTACTTGCTTACTACATGGTTGAATTGATTGTATTGCATGACTACAATATAATGATTTTTTCTTGATATGACCTAAGTACCTTATTTGTCTTGTGACACAAAGTGGGTGTTGCATGTTTTTGGATCTATGCCTATATTGTGTGTATGGAATTATTTTTCTAACCATGGCACATTGTGCCTCCTACTATGTTTATATTTTGATACCATGGGTGTCCCATGTTTATGAATCTATTACTATATTACATGTATACATTTACTTTTATGATTATTGCACATCATGCCTCCTACTGTGATTGTCTTATGACATTGTGGGTGTCTCATGTTTGTGGATTTATAATTAAATATGAATTACTTCTATACTATATGGGTTAATTATATTTACACTATTGCTTCAGACATGCTTGTTGTTATGATGTTTATATATGTGTCATACTATGGATTATAACATGCTTAATACTTTTATCCATTGTTTCTATTTTATTTACATATGCATGTTTTCTTCTTGTATATTGCATGTTACTTTTTCTCTATGCCACCATTTCCACCATGCACAACCATATTTATAAGTACATGTTCTCTCGAAAATAGGTATGACAACCTTACGAGATCCATTTCCCAATGATACCTTAATCTCGAGAATAAGATATGGGCACCATACCTCATTAAAATTGGTTGTTGAGCTACCATGTATTGCGTTCTTTAATGTTGGAAACATATTTCTATTCATTGTGTCAGCCGGTAGCATTTTTCTCAATGTCAACCAAGAAATATTTTGCCCAATATTGATCGGGAATAAGTCGATTAATGTCATCTAGGAACAAGTCAGCCCAATGTTGGCCTTGAACAAGTCGTCCCAATGTCTTCCGAGAACAATCAACTCAATGTTGGTCGGGAATAAGTCTCGCCAATGTTGGTCAGGAAAAAGTTGGCCCAATGTCAGCCGGGAACAAGTTGGCCCAATATCGGATGGGAACAATTCGAACCAATGTCAGGTGGGAACAATTTTCTTGGTGTCGATCGGGACTCGAATCTCTGCAAATCACAGTTTTTTCCAATTTCTTCTCCAAGACCCCATTATACTTCCTAAGTCCAAATTTTGGAAGTGGATCAAATTTTCAAGGGGTGTAAAATTAGATAATAGTTTGGTGACTCATGGGGTAATCTACCCGCTACATTGAAGAGATCAATGGCCTTGAAGAGTCCATCGATTATGGAGTCAGCCTAAAAATCTAAAAACTAATATGAACTTGAAACTCTACCCCAACTCATACCTCTCTAAAATCCTCCATGAAACCTGTACAAAACCATGCCATCCAAAAGTATGAAAATACTGCGTAGAGAACTTAGGGAATTTAAACCTAAACTATGAACAAGATAATGTGCTAACAACACTTAGATGAATTTAAAACTAATCTATTATATGTAAGATGAAATGAAACAACCTAATGGGAATACTTGAGATAAATCCCATTGATTGGGATCTGTAATGCATTTCCACTAAGTTCAGATAGCTCAAAATAATTATCCTCTTTGAAAGAAATAATAATATATGGACCACTCCGATTGCATCAAATTTAGAGTGTCTCCTTGGTTTAGCTCTTTTTATATCCCATTTCAAGACCAGATCACCAACTTTGAATATCTGAGTCCTAGCCCTTTTATCAAACCACTGTTTGGTTGATTTTTGATGCTTCTCTAACCTGATCATGGCAGAATTTCTTAATTCTTCAAGCTCAAACAGTTATTCTATTTTACATCTCTTTGATTTGCACACTCAAATTCCAATTGCTAGGCTAATTCAAGTGAAGGTAATTCAAGTGATAAAGGAATCTTGAATTCTTTTCCATAGACAAGTTTGTAAGGGGAAGTACTAATTTCCTTCTTCATTATGATCTTGTCATCCCAAAGAGAATTTCTCACCTTTGTATTCCACTACCTTTGATTGATATCCATTGTTCTCTTCATGATTCTAATCAAGTTCTTGTTAGTGGATTCTGCCAAACCATTACCTTGAGGGTAATAGTTGGAAGAAGTCTTCAAATAAATTTTGAGTCTAAGAGCCCAATCTAAAATTTTAGATCTTAAGAAATCCTTTACATTATTAGAGATGATAGTTTGAGGGATACTAAACCTTGTCACAATGTCTTCAAGGAAATCCAATATAACTGGTTTAGTTGCTTCCTTGAGTGACACAACCTCTGTTCACTTGGTGAAATAATTTGTTGCTGTCAAAACCCATTTGTGTCTAGCACTTGATTGAGGGTTGATCATGCCAATGAAATCAAGACCCCATTAGAAAATTGGATGATTTTATTGAATTGGATGAAGTGGAAGTGTAGCTAAACTTTTATTACCAATGAAGAAAGCACATTCCCTGCATTTTCTGACCCATTTGTGAGCATCAATGAATAGTGTGGGAAAAAATTAACCCTCTTTTATAATTTTCACTAGAATGGCTTTTTGGCAGAGAAATTTCCACTAGAGAAACCATCATGGAATTCTATCAAAACCTTGTCCACTTGTTCACCTTCAATACACCTAATAAAAACCCCATCAATGTTTCATTTGAATAAAAACCCATTGATTAATGCATAAGGAATGGACTACATCCTCAAATGTCTTATTTTAGTCTTTTTTAGGCCAAGAGGATACGCACCAATCGAGATATGATTATTAATTGCATTTCCTTCATCCTGTTGAATTTCACCATCATGTGAAGATTCCTCATTCATGAAAAGGGAGGTTTCTTGGACATTCTGAGCATTCAGAGAAAACTGGCCACAAAGTTATCTACCTCTTACTTGCTTTATGGCCTTAATAGTCACATCATATTCCATAATTTTGGTCACCCATCCAACTCTTTTTCACTAATTTATGTTCCCTTAATAAAGCCTCTCACACTAGAATGCGAGACTAGAAATTTGATATGATTAGTGGAAAACATACTTTTAAATTTATTTAGATCCCTCATGATAGAAAAGATAGGTTTTCAATGTGATTTTAATTCAATTCATAATACTTCAATGTTTGATGAAGAAAGCCACTAGTTTTTCCAATCCTTGATGATTTTCTTTGAGTCGAACAACAACAATGCTAGCTTCAACTCCATATGCATACATGATGAAATCCTTAATATAGTTAGGATTAACAAGTGTAGGATCTTAAGAATTTCCTACTTAATCTTAGCAAATATTTCCTTCCCTTGATTACCCATCTAAAAAATGGATCCTTTTTCAACATTAGAGTGATAGGCCTAAATAATCCTACAAAATTATTTCTAGGTCAATGGAAATGCCCTCCTTAGAAACAATACACCCCAAAAGCTTACCCCTAGGGACTGCAAAGTTACATTTCCCATATTCCCTACATTTCTCAAATACATTTTGAAGATGGCTGATATGATATTTAATTTGTTGTGAGAAAATGGTGATATCATCCAAATAGACAAGGATGAATTCATTGATATACCCTTTGAAAGTAATTTCCATTGCTCTTTGGAATGTGGCACCTACATTTGATAAACCAAAAGGCATTTTCTAATAAGCATATGTTCCCCATTTGGTTGTAAATACAGTCTTATATTGATCCTCCTCCCTAACCTTGATCTGATTGAAACCTGAGTATCCATCAAACATAGAAAACCTTTCATCTCCTGCCATAGTTTACAAAATTTTCTCCATAGAAGGTAGAGGATAACGATCCTTTAGGGAGGCTTTTTTCAAATCTCTGAAATCAACACAAAGTCGATCTCTCTATTCTTCTTCCTTCACTGGGACAAGATTTTCCACCTAGGTAGAGTATTTGATAGGAAAAAATATTTTTTCCTCAATCAGTTTGGATAACTCCTTCCTCATGAGGGGATCTATCTTAGGATTAACTGGTCTTTGCTTTTGTCTAATTAGCTTGACATTAGGATCAATATCAATGGAATGTTGGACAATGTTTAGATTAAACCCTTTAAGGTCTTCATAATCCCATAAAAATACATCATTAAACTTTTGACACAAGGAGATAAAAGCTTTCTTTTCATTTTCATCACATACCTTTCCAAGTAGAAGTTCCTTGCCTTGTGCAATGGTGGCTGGTTGAAAGTCTTCTTGCCTTGCTATTATGTTCCTCTCTTCACCTATAAATTCATCATCAGGACTGAAAATATGCTCCAAGGTGACCAATCCTTGTGGATTTTTTTTTCTTCAGCATAATAATTTGATCACCATAGTTGTCATACAAATTAGATTACATTTTTGAAAAAAATTCAGCTTCATTCTGGATGAATTGAATAATTTATTCATCACTTTCAAATACTTGCCAACTAGTTTCATTATCTGTAATGGATGGTCTAACCACTACCTTGATGTGTTGCATATTTCCTTTAACAAGATCCTCAACAGGTGAGAATTGTGAAGCAAGGTCATTTCTTTGCTTAATTTCCTTGGCACCACTTGCAGATTAAGGGCATAAAAATATCTAAAAGATCCCAAAATCTGTGCTTGTAAGCTTTTAAAATCTTATTCTTGGTGGCACACTTCCCTCTAACTTGGTGGATGACCAATTCAGTATCCCCAAATATTTACAATGTTTTTATTCCCCTATTTTCAGCAATTAGAAGACCATACACTAATGCATCATAATCTACTACATTGTTTGAACATGAAAACTAAAATCTATGAGAAAAGAAAATTTTCTCGTTCATCAGAGAAATTTATACAACACCTTCCCCAAATCCATTTATACTTCTAAATTCATTAAAGAACATTTTCCACAGATCGAAGCATTATTATTTTCTTTCTTGAGTGGTGTAGCTAAAGAGACTCTACTTTAAGAATGCAGTATGTTCCAAGTGTAGTTTCTAAGGTTGTGTCATAAGGATAAAACTCATAACGTTACTTGGCCCATTCATCTAATAAAATATCATGTATTGAAGGAGGAATATGATGCTCTTCTAAAACTGATTCTTGTTCATGCTTATCTTTTATAAGAAAATTTTATTGGAGAGGAGTGGGATCATAAGACTCAATATGGAAAGAAAATATAAGCTCAACTCATATGGTAAATCTTGTACCATATATAGTCCTTAGGAGCATACAAGTCCAATCTGAAGATAAGGAGCCACGTACTTTGGCAATGAAATCTCTTGATAAGAAAATGGAAAACATGGGAGGAAATTCAATTACTGATATATTATGAGTTATGGTTAGACTTGGACAAACATGAAGGGTTAACTCAAGATATTTTATCACCCCTAGGACACTAATGGTTGAACTTTCAAGTTGCATGACACCTTTAGTAAAAGGACTATACTTAAGACCTAGATTATCAACAATATTTTTGGACATTATAAAAGTACTAACCTCTGAATCAATCATGCAATTATGAACCAAATATTTTCCTGTAATTAAGGACATATTTTTTTAAGATAAAGAAAAGAGTTTGGTTTTAAACTGGGGACCAAAAAAAACCTATACAAAATGAATCCAGTTTCAGACAAAAAATGAACAAGGTGGCAAAGTCAAAAAACAACTTGACGACATGTTTCCACAAAACAAAGCCAAAATCCATAAGAGTTTGCATATTAAACAATCTATTTTTTTCCAAAACACTTAATGATGAAACACTTAGGGTGTTTTTCTTCCTTTTTCTTGGTCTGGGTCTCCTCTTTATCCTCCTCCTTGTATTTGATCTGGGAAGATGCCATAACCATGCCATAACTCTCAAAGAATATCTGAAGCCTCACTTCAAAAGTGCTAAGAATAAGCTGCATGTTGGGTTTACAGTCCTCCATGGAATCTTGATCCTGCAATAAGGAAATACTATATTCTTGCATTACATAATCTACCTCAATACCCCTTTTAGTCCTATTTTGAGATTCAACTCGTGATGGCAATCTTTCGGTGTCTTGAATGAGGTTTTTGTTAACAATGAGGATGGTATCCATTGTAGATTCGGTTCTCATCAATCGGCCTCCCGATCACTAAAAATATTGATCCATTTTACTAGAAATTTCATCCAAATTATGAATCCCCTTCTTCAAGTTACACAAGGCATCGAAATACCCTCGAAAGGATTAATTTCTTTCTTTTTCTCATATGATTGAGACAAGATGCCAGGTCTCTGATCAAAGTTAGGGTTGTTGTTATGACTCAATAAGGTGGGAATGAAAACCTTTATTCTTTGAACAAGCAATATAATCATACCCCGATGGAGGGATATGTCCGCCTTATTATTTTTAAAACCATCAATAGTAGAAAGCAACAACCTATAAAGGAAATAAGCTAAGATCATAGTTTGGTCTATGTGAAAGAAATTCAGGATTAAGAGATTGTGAGAGAAGATATTATAGAAATTCCCCTCTAAGGTCAGATATTTCATGACCAATAATCAGAAATTGGCCCATCTATCAGGTAGGAAGGTGTGAGTTATACCATCATAATAGGCAACGATGTTCTCCCCAACTTAAAAAAAGTAGCAATTTCATGTTTTTCCGAGTTTTATCTTTGTAAATTTTGAGGCCATTAGTTTTTAACCCTGTAATCTCAGAAATAGCTTCCTCAGAAACCCCAATTTGGAACCCTATAAAACTAAAACCCCCATCAATCCATGCATTAACAAATTCCATAGAAAGAGAAAGATGTTACCTTTAAATGACGTATGTACTTGGGTGAAACCACCTTTGTGCAACAACTTCCACAATGCATTGTCATTTTTAAGATGGAGAAAAGTGGTAGGTTCAGTGCGGATCCTATCTCCTCTCATGGATCCTTTAGTTTTTCCTTCTTCAAACCCATTGAATCCCAATTCTGTCTCAAAAAAGTTGAAAAAAACCAAGTGAAAATATGGAAAGTTTTCCAAAAATAAAAGTCCTTTCAAAACCCAAGCGTGAGAGCTAAGGGGTTCATCATTACTTGGCCTCCTAATTTTTGTCTTCATTAATGAGATTATTGATATGACCCCAGGGATACATGTCCCTAGCCACATCACAAAATCTGCCATGTCAATACCTTTATTGGCCAATGCATACACAAGCCTATTTCTAGCTCGGTAAGTATGAAGGAACTCCACACGATCAAATAATGCGAGGATTCCAAGAGCCTCTATGATTAATTTACTAAGCTTTCATACACATTTTCTCCAATCCTTGAGAGAATTAATCATGCACACGGAATCACCTTCGATGATGATGGTTTTTAAAACAAAGTCTCTACACATCCTAACACCCCATAACATAGCCCTCACCTTAGCAACGTTGTTGGAATGATTACCAATGGGCCCCTGCATAAGCAGTAATGCATCTTCCATTGTGATCACATACCAAACACCCTCCATCTGCCACATTGGCCTTCAAATGTGTCGAATCGTTAAAATTAAGCTTGAAGCTTCCATCTGGTAGTTTATCCCATTTGACATTTTGGTTAAAATTCTTCTTCATAAGACTGTTAGGAATGAGATCCATGCTCCTAAGGATGCATTTTTCACTCCAAATACCCTTTGGCTTGTGTTTGATTTAAAATTCAAGTATTGTCTTTTAGATCCTATTTCACTTTTTCAATCACCTTATTCAACTTTGACGCGTCTTTTCTTGAAGATCCTGTTATTACGTTCAAGCCATATTCCCACAAGGTGCGAGGTAGAGCCGGTTTCCACATTTATTTGAATAATGTGTTCTGGAAGTTGAAACTTCATGGAAAAAGAAATATTTCCACTTCCCTTGGGAGAACTATATGTACCTTGAAGATTCCCAAAATTCAGCAAGGACTTGAAAAGAGAAGGGGCATTCCAAAAATAAATTCTTAATAGATTCATCGTTGCCTTTGCATAACCAACATATTTTAATATTGATCATTCCTCTTCTTCTAATCCTATTCACCATTAATATCTTCCTTTGACAACTTCCCAAAATAATATATTAATTTTGGGAATAATGTTCTTATTCCATACTTTCCTCCAAATCAGATTAGGTTCCAAGTTCATGGGGGATGTGGAAATCCTTGAGTTTCTTGTTTTATTCATGAAAGAGTTGGAAATACCCATTAAAGTGAGGGGGAGAGGATGGGAATCCACTTCCTCTCAATAACCCAATAGTTGTAGACAATATCTCTCTATTCCTGTATAAAAAAATGCTAGAGCTCACTCCATGGCTCACCCATAATTAGGGCTTCATCCTCAATTTAGGGGTCCTCCAATATCTTTATTTTAGATTCATCTCCAAGGTTCCAATTTATTCCTTTGGTTAGTAGATTTATGGTTTGACACAGGTTATTCCAGAAAATAGATCCTCTAGGAATCTCCATATCAGAGAAGAGATCCAGGGTTCTGTAAAAGGTCCACAAATATTTCACTTTCAGAATTTTCACCTAGATACCATCCTCTTTGTGAAGTCTCCAACCCACCTTATCTATAAGGATTTAGTTCATGAGTTGAATGTTCTTTAAACCAAGACCACCCCTATCCTTTGGTTGAGTAACTTTCTCCCATGCAACTAGAGGTATTCTATTTTTATCCTCCGAACCAATCCAAAGAAACTATTTCTAAATTCCTTCAATAGTTTTCTTAACTCTACCAAGAAGGATGAAGATGGACATGATGTAGTTATCAATTCATTTTAAGAAACTTTGAATAAGTTGGGCCTTCCCAACTTAAGAGAGCAAGGAACCTTTTCAGAAGCCAATTTTTTATGAAATCTCTCTATTAACTTATTCCATCCTCCTTCATCAAGTTTTTTTCCCACAAAGAGGCATTCCTAGATAATTATCAAGAAGGTTCTTGATGTTACATTCCATAATGTTGGCCAATCTATTATGTTGTTCCTCCCCAACATTAATGAAGAAACATGAACTTTTTCTAAAGTTTATTCTCTTTCCCGTGACCCTTTCATACTGCTTGGTGATACCTTTAATGGTCCTAGATTCTTGAAAAAATCTTGTCCCAAAAGGAACATATCATCAAAAAAATTTCTATAGGCATTAATTTTGAAATCCATTAACCACTTTAATACCTTCCATAGTACCCTCACTCCGAGCCTTAGAGCACAGTCTACTCAAAGTTTTAGCAACAATAATATACAGGAAGGGAGATAGAGGATCCCCTTGTCTCAATCCCCTTTCAGCTTTGAAGAAGCCATTAGGTTTCCCATTAATAATGATAGAGAAGCTTGGTTCTTTAGTACAAGCTTGGATCATTTTAATAAAGTGAGGATGATATCCCAACCACAATAGAAGGGAGTACAAGAATTGCCAAGATATTCTGTCATAGGATTTCTGCATGTCCAACTTCACAATCATAGCCTCCCTCCTTGAGAGCTCCACTGAATGGATTGTTTCATGGATAGTGATAATATTATCTAGGATTTTTCTACTAGGGATGAAGGCACCTTGATTAGGAGATATGAAATTGCTAAGAGTCTCCCTTAATCTAAAATCCAACAACTTAGAAATGAGCTTATACAAAGTATTGCATAGACTGATGGGTCTAAAGTCCCCCAAATCCTTAGCACTAGTCTTTTTAGGAATGAGAGAAATAAAGGTGTGATTTATTTGTTTGAGTAAACTACTAGAACGAAAAAAATCTTGAACAAAAAAACCACCCAAGTCTTCACGATATCCCAATACAATTGAAAAATGAATGCAGGGTAACCATCAAGACCAAGGATTTTGTCCCCTTCCATGACATCAAGGATAGATTTAATCTCCTCTTCAGAGGGGATTTCTATGAGTTCATTATTCTCAACTTGACGTATAGCAAGTTTAAAAATATTGAAGATCTCATCCCTAGAAATATCATCAACATGAAGATCTTCAACAAATAAGTTTATGAAGAAGGAAACAATGGTAGAAGAGATGTCTTTGTCCTCAGTGGCCAAATCCCCATTTTATTTTTTGATTTCTTGGATTCTAACCTTATTAGCCTTGATAGTAGTAGAAATGTGGAAAAATTTGGTATTCTGTCCCCCTCTTTAAGCCAAGTGATCCTCGATTTCTGTTTCCAATAAATCTCTTCTCTATGCAAAATATTGTGATATTCAAGCAAGGAGTTATTTCTCTTTTGATTTATCCTCAGAACTCCATCCTCCTTGTTCCATATCTTCTTCCATGGCCCTGAGATCCTCCGCTATTCTACTTTTTTGGAGAAATATATTTCCAAAAATTTCCTTATTCCAAAATTTGAGATTAGTTTTAATATTTCTAAGTTTGGCATTCACTCTGAACATACTAAAACCTTTAACTTCTATGTTCCACCATTCTTCAATATTTTGTTCCAAATCTGGATGAGTGGTCAACATTTTTTTGAATCTAAAGGGTCTTCCAATAGGTTTCTCTCTCACATTAGTTTTGAGAATCGAAGGTTATGGTTCGATCCAATACAAAGCCAAGGAGGATAAAGTTTATTGTTGCTCCTAAATCCATTAGGTATTGACAAAGAAATGATCCAATCTGATTTGAATCAGATTATCACCCTCCCCCTGTTGGACCAAGTGAATTTAGAGCCACTAAGATTCAAATCTATTAGAGCATTCCAACCCAAAAAATTTCCCAAGTCCTCCATGCTTTCAGTATACACATTGACCCCTCCTTTATTTTCAGAAGGAATAAGGGGTGTATTAAAGTCTCCTCCTATTATCCAATTCAAATCACTAAACATCCTTTTGAAAGTGGTCAGTTCCTCCCAGAGCATCCTTATACTAGTAGTAGTGTTGGGAGCATAAATGTTAGAGAGAATAATTTTTTTTCTGGAACTCATTTCCATAAAATAAATAGCTATATGATGATAACTATTGATGAGAGGAAATCCTTCAAAGATTATCTTTTGCCACATGCATAATAACCCTCCAGAAGTCCCAACTGAGGATTGACAATAAAACCAACTTCCTTCCGTAAAGAAGTGTTAATGCAAAATTACAACACCGCTGATTGCTTGTGATTTTGTGTACGAGGAAAAAAATGCAACTTGCATAACATGGGATTATCTTGCAGTATGGGACCTTACAAGTAGGATAATCCTCAAGAAAGCTGAATTCTTCCTCTAACCTAGTGCTAACTTCTCCAAAGTGCAGAGAAAGGAAAGCTAAACTAACCCTATTCTAATGCTTTCCAAGGAGACATGGATAGAAAGATGCATGAAATAAAACTACTCTAAGTGAAGGTGATGCACCAAGAAAGGATGAGACAATCCCAGTGAGTGAAAAATAGGGAGAAACTGAGAAGGAGAGGGCTGGTAAAAAAGCCATAGTCTAGGACAACAATTAATTCCCTATATTCATAAAGCACAACAAACTATGGACCCTACAAAGAGATAGATATATGCACAATATACTTATAAATGTAATGGAAGGCAGAAGATGCAATTCATACAAGTTAGGGTGAAAATGGCCACAAAACATGAATTTTATTGCTCAGAAGCATGCACAATACATCATACCATAAGCACAAGACAAAATCTTTTACAATAAGCCCAAATTCAAGGCCTTTAGCTCATAATAGCTCTGGAACAATTTTGACAGATTTATTTTTCCTTTTGGAAAAATCCCCCTCAAAATGAGGTGAATTTTACAATATATAGGGAAAAAGGGGGTTACCAACCAGCAGGATACATTAAAGAGGTATGGGAAACCATCCGTTTTGGTACTTTTCCTACACGGGTGGTAATGGGTGCCATGCCTCACTAATTTGGGTTGTTGGGATGTCATTCATTCACCTACCCTCGTGAGGCTTATAATCTATCCATCCATGTCATACAACTATAAGCCGACCATCTGTGTGTCGTACAAATGTGAGGGGTGCTATAGGCATCAAAACTATCCGTACACATCAAAAATGTGATCCAACCAACCCCTAGGCATCCAATCCTAGCCAACCAACACCCAGGCATCTAACCCCATGACCCATCCAACCCCTAGGCATCCAACCCCCAACAATCAAACCCCAGGCATCCAACCCCATGACCCATCCATCCTATCCATACCGCATAACTTGGGTGTCGTCGCACAAGTGTGAAGGGTGCGACGAGCATCAAAAAATGATCGTACGCATCAAAAAATGTAACCTGAGAAACCCCCAGGCATCCAATTCCCAGCTTTCCAACCCCCAGGCATCCAAATCCATGACCCATCCATCCCGTCCGTATAATCCAAGATGGGTGTGTGCAAGTGTGACGAACGTCAAATACCGATCGTCACGCGTAAAAATGTGACTTGACCAACCCCCAAGTGTCCAATCCCATGACCCATCCAACCTAGCCATACCATCCAACCTAGGTGTCATGCAAGTGTGATGGGCATCAAAAACTAATTGTACACATCAAAAAATGTGACCCGACCAACCCCTAACTATCCAACCTATAAGACCAACCCGGGAGGCCAACTTCCGAAGGCGATAACTTGAGCTCCCAGATGAGTTTTTGAGTGAAATTTTATATGATTTCACATGGAAAAAACCCATGGAATCCAATGGTGGTAGTATAAAGATAAAATTTTAAATTTACCACCTCAAAAAGACTCCTTCCTTCTCAGGATTACCAGTTGTGCGCCAGAAGATTGAACTGCCCTTGGAAGTGCATGATGCTTCAAGATGTCTCATATTTTACACCATGTAGGGCATGGAAAATGAATTCCATAGGAATTTTGTTGGAATTATAATTCTTGATAGGGCTATTAGAATCTTCTATTGAATCTTAGGTCCTCTTTCACACTATAAACTCCTTAAGGCCCAAAACCTACTTTTGAAGGATGCCCCCAAGACCTCTGAAACTTCTCTGAATATTTTGAAATGCTTCCTAAACTTGAAAATCCAATTGTATAATTCCATATTGATTCATGAATCATTTGTCCATTTCTCAACCCATCCTCCCAAGTTGTCTATTTTACCAGGGGGTAAAAATAGATAACAATTGGTGATTTTGCGAGATGATCTGCCTACTTGATCTTGAAGACCAGTGACCTTAGGGGATCCATTGGGAATGGAGTCATATTGATTTACTGAGAACTAGCCTATCACTTGAAAAATAATCTATCTTCTAACCTCTGGGGTGGTACTAGATATTTTCATTTCAAAAAAACCCCTGGTTAAGGACTGGTTGCTTTGTCACCAAAATTTTCCTAAAACTAGAAAGTGCAAGAGAAACAAAGGCACAACTATGTATAAACACAAAAGTTCATACACATTCCAAATAGAATATTCAGAGAGTGCACACACACTTATTACAAAAGTAACCTAAACTAAAACAAGGTGATGTGCTACAAGCACTTGGAGGAATTAGAGCTCCTAAAATAATATGTACAAGAAGAAAATTTCACTCAATAATAATGCTTGAGATAGATTCCATTGACTAGAATCTGCAGTTCTTCTCCGTCGACCTTGAAAACTAGAAAGCATTATTTTCTTTACAACCAGAAATCATATAAGGGCCACTCCATATTGCATCAAAATTGGAGTGCCTTCCTCACTTTTCCTTGTCTGCATCCCATTTAAGGACCGAATATCCCTCTTGGAAGCTTCTAGCCTTTGCTTTCTTGTCAAATCACCTCTTGATTAATGCTTGATCCATTTCCATGATGTGCATGGCTTGGTTCCTTGTCTCCTCCAACTCCATGAGCTCTGCATATCTAGCTTCCATGGGTTCAAACTCAAATAGTTCTAACTGTTTCATGAGTTCCAATGTGGGTAATTTGAGGGATATAGGCAGCCTTGCCTCCCTTCCATAGACTAACCTGTAAGGAGAGTTCCTTGTTGACTTCTTGGGAGTAATCCTATCAACCCACAAGGCTGATTTCAACTTGGCATGCCAAGTTCTCTGGTTCTCGTCTAGAGTTCTCCTTATAATCTTCAAAAGATTTTTGTTGGTGGACTCGGCTTGTCCATTACCCTATGGGTAGTAATTTGATGAGGTGCTCAAGTATATCCCATTTTTACTGCCCACTCTATGATCTTGGCACCTAGGAATGCCAAAGCATTATCTAATATAATGGTGGCCGGAACTCCAAACCTCGTCACTATCCCTTCATAAAAATATAGTATGTTGGCTTCATTTGCTTCTTTGAGTGCAACTACCTCCGTCCACTTGGTGAAATAATCTATGGCTGTGAGGATCCATTTATGGCCCAAGCTATAATTTGGATTAATCACTCCAATGAAATCCATCCCCCATTGCATGAATGGTTCATTTACAGAAATGGGGTGGAGTGGAAGGGCTACTAACCTCTCTTTGCCTGTGAAGAAGGCACACTTTTTACACTTCCTAATCCATGCATAACAATCATGAAAAAGGTTAGGCCAATAATAACCTACCTTCATAATTCTAAGACCTGTCACCCTTGGGGAAAAATGGCCACCTATTTCTCCATCATGAAATTCATGTAGCACCTTCTTTATCTGATCTACCTTGAGGCACCTTAGGAGGACACCATTTACATATTTCTTGAATAAGATACCATCAACCAATACAAATGGGATACAATGGAGCCTAAAATATATTATTTTGGCCTTGCTCAGCCCTTGAGGGCTTTGACATGTTTGAAGAAAATGGACTATATCTTGAGTCCAACAAGGATCGGGTGAGGCATCGACTGATTTCTCTTGATCGTCTCTTAACACCAAAATAGTCTCCCCTTTACCAATTGACTCAGCATGTGCTCTTAAAGCTAGCTACTCACATAATCCCTTTCCCCTAACCAGCTTGGTTACCTTAATATCAATGTCATATTCCATGACCTTGGTTACCTAACCAACCCTTTTTCATTGAGGTCCTTGTTTAAAAGAAAATATTTTACACCAACATGTGTGACTAGTAGATGAATCATATTATTTGACACTAAATGTATGAACTTCTTCAAACTTCTAATCATGGCAAGGACATGTTTCTCAATGAATGAATATCTTACCTCATAGTCCATAAGGCCTTGGCTAAATAATGCAATAGGCTACTCCAATCCTTCCTTACTATGCTACACCAAGATTGTAGAGATGGTGTCCGAACCACCGAAGGCGTATAGAAAGAATTCTTTGGGGAAATCCAAATTAATGAGAGTTGGAGGTTGAGATATGGCCTACTTAATAGACTTGAAACCATCCTTTCCCTCCGCTACCCATTTTAAAGCCAAATTATTTTTCAAAGCATCATAGTTAATGGCTTCATAAGAGTGGAAAAATTATGTACAAACCTCCAAACAAAGTTTATCCTCCCAAGAAGCTTTGGAGAGACTTATTATGACTTGGTAATGATAGATCACGGATGGCTTCTACCCTCTCTCGGATCATTTTTCAGTCCTTCCTTGACACAATATGGCCCAAACGTTTACCTTCATGTGCCATGAATATGCTTTTTGGGTTCAAGGACACTCCAAACCTCCTGTACCTTTGGAAGACCTATCTGAGGTGAAAGAGGTGGCTTTCTGCATTTTTAGAAAATATAGTGATGTCATCAAGATATAGAAGCACTATTTTGTTTAATAGCCCTTAAATGCCATATCCAATGCTTGTTGAAATGTTTCTCCAAAGCATTTGATATCCCGAAAGGCATCTTCTCGTATGCACATAGGTTCCCCATTTTGTGTTAAATGTTGTCTTGAATTGATCCTCCTCTTTCACCATAATATGATTATAGACTGAATAGCCATCTAAGAGGGAGAATCTTTTTGAACCAACCACTACTTGCAAAATCTGCTCCATGGAGGGTAGTGGATAGTGATCCTTGAGGGAGGCCCTGTTTAAATCCTAAAAATCCACACACAACCTGATTTCCCCTTTCATTTTCCTAATCAGCAAAATTTTTCCACCCAACTTGAGTTCTTGATCGGGAAAATGATACTTACCTCAATGAGCTTACTCAACTCCTTCTTCATAAGGGGCTCTATATGAGGGTTGATCGAACTTTGTTTTTTCTTGATGGGCTTAGCCTCCAGATGTAACTCAATGGTGTGTTGTGCTAATTTTGAGTTAAAACCCTTCGAATTCCCATAGCTCCATGTGAAGACATCTAGGAATTTTTGGCAAAGTTGCACAAGGCCGTGCTTTTCTTATTTGCTACTCATCTTGCCTATTTGGAGTGTCTTACCTTCTCCAACCAAAATGGGATCAGAATCCTCCTTTTTCACTTGAAATTTGGCCTTCTCTTTCCGGAATTGATCATTTGGGTTGAAAATTGACTCTAAAGTCACTAAACCCTTTGGTAATTTGTTTGTCCGCAGCTGCACTATTTTCTCTCCGTATTGTTGCTCCAATTTATCTTGATTTTTTGTTGAGAAATCAACCTCATCTTGTAAAAAAATTATGATTTGCTGACCATTCTCAAAAAATTGCTAGCTTGTGCTATTATCCAGTACATCTGGCCTTACAATGACATGAAAATGTGGTTGTGCTTTATCTCTCTTTATACTGTCCACCACATCAAATGTTACTCTAATTTCTGTGAGCCTATCCGCAGATTCATTTTTCTTTTGTGGTATGGCCTGAATATTGAATGGTCCAAGGTATTCAATTTGATCCCATACCCGATGCTTATAGGCTTTGAGCAGACCATTCTTAGCAGCATGTTTTTCCCTGACTTGGTTCACGATTAACTCATTATCCCCAAACACTTGCAAGTTTTTAATACCTTTCTTCCTTGTCCAATGTAATTCGTGCATCCATCAAGGCTTCATACTTGGTTGTGTTATTTGAGCAAGTGAACTGAAAACACAAAGATGAGTAATATTTTGTACCTTGTGGTAAAATAAGCATAGCTCCCCCTCCAACACCTTGCCTACTCCTTGAGCCATCAAAGAATATTTTCTATACTTGGTTTATCATCTTTAGCATCTAGCTTGGTGATACTAGGAAGAAATGAATTTTCCTCGTGTAAAAAATAGACCCCTAATTTAGATTCTTTCATTTCCTTGTATGGATTGAAAACATGTCCCCTCTAAGCCCAATCATCAAGAGTTAGGTTTGGAATGTCTGCTAACATTTGTATTTGTATCTTGAGCCTCAACGCATTCCTCTTAATCAAATATGGTATAATTTGCATTGATTGGGCCTGGTACATGAGGTTCAATGTTGAAATTTGTAATAGTTTCAGACCGGATTATATCCTTAGATCCATACATCATTTTAAATAACATGTGTGACCACTCAACATACAAGTAGCCTCCAATTTTAGTGGTGAAGTTTCTTGACAAACAAAATGCAAAGAGTGGTGGCAAGTCTATGACTGATACATCTTGCAATACTGTCACATTGAGACATGCATACAATGTAAGTCTCAACCCTTTGAATAATCCAACCGTTGTTATCGTTGTTCCATCCAATTACACCACACCTTTAGAAATTACTTCATACTAAAGGCACAACTAATCAGCTCTTTGTTTTGGCATTACAGAGCTACTTGCTCCTGAATCAATCATGTAATTATGCACCAACTTATCTCGATGATCAATGAGATATAGAATGGTGGGGGCTTCAAATTTTTACCTTGTTTGCCTCCTCGATTTCCTCCTTGCTGAGCTGCATTGGTGAGTACCTTCTCTTGCTCTTTGGATGATTGATTCGATGCCAACCAATTTGCCATAAGCAGCTTGCAATAGGTTTCTTTGTCCTAGGATAGCTAATGAATCCCACATTGAGATGTTTACATTTGTTTTCCTCATCTACTCAATAATTTTGAATAGAGATGAGATATCTCTCTACTGCCCCTTACTTTGCATAGTTCTTTATTACACATGGGATGTTACAACCAGCCCTTGAGCTGCTCTAGAAGGTTTCTTGGGCTGACTGCACATGGGAGCTGAATTTTGGTTATCGGTACCTTGTTGGGTGATAGAGGGTTGCAGACCATTTTAATTGGATGACTATCCCTCTCCAATATTTCTCTTCTTAGACCATGTATTGGCTGCTACACTTTGAGAAGGGGCTTGATTTATACCACATAAATCTTCAGCATGCCAATTGACAAGGGTGGTCTAATATGGAGATGCTTCCCGAGTTGCTTCGTGAAGCTGATTTCCTTTTTGGCATGTCTCTTGTTCCACACCCGTTGTTATCACCATAAGAGCTTGATTAAAAGCACCATTGAAACACATCGACTGGTTATGAGGTTGATTGCATGGGAAACACCAGTCATATTCTTGATCCATGTTATTTTGAGTTGGAACTAAAGCCCTAGATGTTGAAACTACATTAGGGTTATAAGGTTGAAATGGTTTGGCAGTTTGAGACTACCCTTGGTTTGGATTTTACTTTGTTTCTTGAGTGGGAGGCATGTTAGGCTGATATGGAGGCCTATTTTTTTGAGCTTAAGGCTAGTATTGTCCGGAGCTCGAGCTTGCTACCTTTTGATTATCACCAACTCATTCCCAAATTCTGTAATTGCTTCATGACTTCCTGGAGTTCCCTAGAAGTACTAGAAGAAGAGGTAGAATCTTCATTCGAACTCTGATTTCTTGGAGTAGGGATGGGGATATTGAGGTGTTTGATTAGGATTAGGATTCCCCATATCTAGATAGAGAGGCATAGGTGCCCTAGGTGCAAGTTTACTAGCTTGAATTAGGTGATTCTCAGCTCTAATGGCTATGACATAGGCATCCGGAAGGGTTATTCCTCCTATATATTGTATCATAAAAGATATATCAGAATTTAGAGCTTTAAGAAAATAGATAAATGCACCTTCATCCATTGGTATGACTACAACTGGGTTCCTTTCCCATGTTCTTTGAAATTTGGAATTGAATTCTATCATTTGCTCAACTAGTTCCCTTTTGATTGTAGTCATCTACTCCAAACGGGATAAGTTGTCAACCCTCTCCCAAAACTAGCTGCATAGGGATGTTCACAATTGATCCCAATTCTGAATTGACCCTGCTCCCAAGCCTCTAAACCACTGCAACGCTTTTCCTTTGAAAGAAGAAGCCAACAAATTGATCGCAACATCCATCTTGACAATATCATGTATGACACAAACATTTACAATGTCTTGAATGTGGTCAATGGGAGTTGTGTGATTCTCTCTAGTGAAGTATGGAATATTATTTAATGTTGCTATCGGGACCAGATTTTTTGCATTAAGGGCAAGTGGATTGCTTCTTGTGAAATTTGCATAGGGGTTTGGAGATGGCTGATTTGGTGGTTGTAGATGAGCCATCTTGAGTGGCCTAAGAACCCTAGTCGATTGAAGAATGGATATACCAGGTGGAGGTGTGGATAATGTTCTATTTGGTGGAGATGGAGACCTTTGTAATATTCTCCCTTTCCTTCCTCTTCCGGAGATAACTACAAGTATTCAAAGATACCTTCTTCTCTTGTTCTAGACTAGGTTTGAACTCTTTTCATGAACTTGATAAACTTGGGCTACTAGAACCACTAGGTTTGAATGACATAGTCGCTAGATGTGTTTTTTGCAAATCCTCTAAAGGATAGAAATTCACCAAGACACACACCTAATCTTGATAAAAAATGAAAATATTGACTTCATCGTCCCACGGGTATGCAAAAATATTAATGAAAAATTACAACACCCTTGATTGCTTGTGATTTTTGTGTATGAGGAAACCAATGCAACCTACATAACATGGGATTATCTTGTAGTGTGGGACATTGCAAGTAGGATAATCCTCCAAAGAAATATGGCTTCTTCCTCTAACCTAGTGCCAACTTCTCCAAAGTGCAGAGAATGGAAAGCTAAACTAACCCTATTCTAATGCTTTCTAAGGAGACATGGATAGAAAGATGCATGAAATAAAAATACTCTAAGTGAAGGTGGTGCACCAAGAATGGATGAGACAATCCTAGTAAGTGAAAAATAGGAAAAAACTAAGAAGGAAAGGGCTAGTAAAATATCCACAATCTAGGACAACAATTAATTCCCTATATTCATAAAGCACAAAAACTATGGACCCCGTAAAGAGACAGATACATACACAATATAGTTATAAATATAATGGAAGGAAGAAGATGCAATTCATGTAAGTTAGGTGAAAATGGCCACAAAACATGAATTTTATTGCTCGAAACCTAAACAATCCATCATACCATAAACACAAGAAAAAATCTTTTACAATAAGCCCAAACTCGAGGCCTTTAGCTCACAATAGCTCTGGAACAATTTTGATAGAGTTCCCTCAAAATGAGGTGAATTTTACAATATATAGGGAAAAAGGGGGTTACCAATCGACATGATGCATTAAAGAGGTAAGGGAAACCTTCTATTTTGGCACTTTTCCTATATGAGTGGTCATGGATGTCATGCCTCATTAATTCGAGTTGTTGGGATTCCATTCATTCACCTACCCTCATGAGGCTTATAACTTCCATCCATTTCATACAACTGTAAGCTGACCATCCTGTGTGTCATGTACATGTGAGGGGTGTGATGGGAAAAAATAAATTGTCCATATGTGTAAAAATTGTGACCCAACCAGCCCCCAAACATCCCACCCCAACCGAGCAACCCCTAGGCATCCAACCCCATAACCCATCCAACCCCAAGGCATCCAACCTCATGACCCATCCATCCTGGCTATACCATCCAACCTGGGTGTCATGTAAGTGTGATGGGTATGAAGAGCATCAAAATCTGATCATACACATCAAAAAATGTGACCCGACCAACCCCTGGACATCTAACCCCGGTGTTTCCAACCCAATGACCCATCCATCCTAGTTGTACCATCCAACTTGGGTATCGTGCAAGTGTGACGGGTGCAAAGAGCATCAAAAACTGATCGTATGCATAAAAAAATGTGACCCAACTAACCCCCAGGCGTCCAACCCCCAGACTTCCGACCCCATGACCCATCCATCTTGGCCGTACCATCCAAAATGGGTGTCATGAAAGTGTGATGGGTGCTACGGGTGTCAAAAATTGATTGTACATGTCAAAAAATGTGACCTGACCAAATCCCATGCATCCAACCCCCAACCGTCCAACCTGTCTGACCAACCTCGGGAAGCCAACTTCCGAAGGCAATAACTTGAGGTCCCAGATGAGTTTTCAGGTGAAATTTTATACGATTTCACATGAAAAAACCTATTGAATCCAATTGTGGTAGTATAAAGATCTAATTTGCACTTTATAACTTCAAAAAGGATCCTTCATTCTTGGGATTACCAGTTGTGCGCCAGAAGAATGAACTGCTTTGGGAAGTGCATGATGCTTCAATATGTCTCATATTATCCACCATATAGGGAATGTAAAATGAATTCTATAGAAACTTTGTTGAACTTATAAATCTTGACACAAATATCAAAATATCCTGTTGAATCTCAAGTCCTCTTTCACGCTACAAAATCCTTAAGGCCCAAAAACCTACTTCTGATGGATGGCCCCAAAACCTCTGAAAATTCCTTGAATCATTTGCAATGCTTCCCAAATTTGAAAGCCCAACTATATCATTCCATATTGACTCATGAATCACTTTCTAGTTCTCAACCCATCCTCCCAAGTTGTCTATTTTTTCTTTGATTAATGGTAAAAAAATTTTAAAGGGACCCTACCCCAATACATATGGAGACAATGATATTGCACTAAAGAAACAAGTAGATCCATCCTCTTCCAGTGGCAAAAAAAGGAAACAAATAACAACAAAACATAAAAACTTAACCAAGAGATCCCTTCCCATGGGATCTTAAATTCCTTTTAAAGGCGTCGTTTACAATTTTCCCTTTCTTCTTTTGACACATTTTAGTCCAGCCCTTTTCGATATTCAGATCTTCATTTTCATTTCTATGAACAGTATTTCAAAGTCCTCTTTCTCCACAGGAATTTGGAGCTCTGTTGAAACTAAAGTTGGAGAGTCGTTATTTATATGCCGAATCATCATCACTCCCTGAATCCACCTCAGAATCACTATCCAATGGACCTTTAAAAAAAAAATGAAAAGGTTTAGAATTCTTCCACCACGAGGTTCTACTCTTGATAGGTTTCCTCACAACCTGACAATCTGAAGCTAAGTGTCTGAGAGAGAAACAAGTTCTACATCTGAAGGGAAACCCTTCATAGTCTAAATTCTGAATCCAAATCCTGTCCTCCACTTTGAGCTCAATTGATGCAGGGAAATCTATAGAAATATTCAAGTCCACCAATATATGGGCATAGGAGGTGTAGTCGTAGGCTGAAGTCCTTGGGTCAATAGCCAGACATTTACCCAGAGTATTCCCAATTGACAACAAACAGTTCTCACTCCAAAATTGGAGGGGAAAATTTGGTAAATGGACCCAAACAGGCTTAACATAGAAAGTTTCAGTCATCAGGTTAAAGAGAGGGAACCAAGGTTTCATTAGCAAAAAATGGGATTGAAAATCCCAAACTTTACCAAAAATCTCATCCTTATCAGGTGTTTCAGCAAAAACAATAATGAAGAAACCTCTAGATTGAGGGTAAATGTCCAATTTACCTAACATGAGAGGCCTCTAGTGAGTTGAGATCCAATCATGCAATGTCGGGAGCCCAGGTAGAAATTATTAAATCAGATATCAATCCATTTTGCTTGAAATAAGTCTCAGATTTCAGAACCTCTGCACCAAAGCGTACAACAGGAGGATTCTTTGCAAAATCCATAGGCTTAGAAGGGATCAGGGAAGTAGATCTAGCAATAGTTGTGAAACTTTGTTTTTCCCCCTATGAGACTAGTTTGATTCCCTTGTTTGTAGCTAGATTTAACAACACAGGCTCCCCAAAACTGCCAGATACAGGGGAAGATGATCGGTCACGATTTTGAGCACAACCTCGCAAATAGAATCTTTCCTAAAGCTACCAATCCACCACATTTTGAGCCGGTGATCGCTTCCCGTCCAACGTTGACTCCCTCATTTCTAGTGCCAACTCCATCCTTTCCGGCCCTAGGATTAGGGCAAAAATGAAAAATGAAGATGCAAACATTATTCCAAGTTGTCTATTTTACTGTGGGGCTAAAAATAGATAATAAGAAGACTGAAAGTATTTCATCTTATCCTCATTCATCTTAGCCTCTTGTAACATTATCACATCATATTTCTCCTTCATTTTAAAATCAAACAATATCGTGTATAATTATGGGATGGTTTCAACCCCTTATATTCCAAGATAAGAAAATCATTTAGAGTGGGGAGGTTTTTACCTATCTACAATGGTTTTTTGTGACCTTCCATGATGTATTTTGTGTCTCTTTCTCCCTTTTCCCTTCTCGCAGTCTCCTCCGGAGATGCTCTTTTAGCTCGAACATCTACCTATGATCCGGTTCTCGTGGTTTGAATCCATTTTGGAGATGGTATAGGCACCTTTGTCTCAAGAACATGGAGATCTCGAGCTCACTTTTACTAGACTTTCTGTTTCCACTTCCTTAACCTCCTTATTTACTTGTAGATTTTCCTTTAGCTCATTCTCAAAAGATTCAAGGGCATGCCTGACATCCTCCTCCATAGTTGGAATGTCCTCCAAGTTTACATCTAAAATTTTGAACATATTTCTTACTAATAATGATTCTTCGTGTCCTGGAAAACAAAACTTGCATCCAAAGAATCCGAACTATGGATCCGACAATACTATTTTCTTGAAAATCTTCAAAAACCATTGTATCTTCATCCTTGTCAGGATCTTGGCTTACTTCCCTCTAGCTATCCTTATCCCGACCTCTCAGTAACTCCTATCTCTTCGTGATTTGAACTTGTGCTTCGTATTCTAATCCTTAAACTCTAGTGGCTTATTTATGTGTCTCCATGAGTGGTTAATCTTCAAAGGTCCATTACCATTTGCTTGCATGACTCCCTTTCCTTTCAAGTCTTATTTACTGATGCCTTTTTTCTTCTTAAGCAAGGATTTCTAAGCATCCTCCCATTTGGCTCTAGGACATGATTTGATATTGTGGCCTTCCTGAAGCAAGAAAAACACATGAACGGTGCAAACTCATAGTCTATCTTCTCGATGTGAACCCCCAAGGAGCCTTGATCTCAATGCTTATAGGAAATGAAGTTTCAAGGGAAACATTGACACATAACCTTACAAATAAGAACCTAGTTTTTGCATAGGTAACCGGATCTATAATGACCAAATCACCAATGGCTTTAGCAATCCTCTGCAATATGTCCAAATCCCAATATTCTAGTGGTAACTTGGGTAATCGAACCCATACATGATATTATTTGATGACAGTCTCCAATGGATTGAAGCCAGGATGCCATTTTTGGACCAAAACCTCCACTTGACCCATGAACCAAGGTCCCCAATGAGGATTCTTAAGAAGTATTCCTCCAAGGATAAATTGATCACAAAAAAGGCATTATCATATGTTGTTATTTCCATCGATCCTTTGGGCATCCACTTTCTATTAGCCCATTTTCTAAACTCCTCAATATTTGGTCTACTTCCAAGAATCTTGGCAAGAATGGTGTTACACATTGAATATCTCACCTGGTTGGCTAATAGTTCTGGTATTTCCAAGAAAACACCATTTTCATTACAAATAGGGCTAAGATTGATAGATGATACTGTTTGACTGGTTGATTGATGCAACCTAGAATTTACTGTGAATATCCTAGGTGTACTGACACATCACTCAACCTCAAATGAAAACTCACCCAAAGCGTGTAAAGGAACCATGTACCTCTTTAGAGTTGCTTTTACAGAATGTTAGCATGATGATGTTTAAACATATTTAGATTCATAACTAGTCATGGACATTCAACAGTGCACAATCTAGATTTATATCTTAGAGAATCATAATAACTAAACTAAACAATATCTATGATAAGATTAACCATACAAAAACTAGATTCGGTTATGTCTAATGCCATTATCCAACCAATATACTCCATTTCATTAAATACGTAAAAAGAATCTTCTTACACTATATCAGTATCTCTATGAGTCATGTGCATGTCAAAACCAACAACATAACTCTACAATAATTCACTACACTAAACTACGCAAATCAATACATATTTATAGGGGTGGGGACTTTCCCTTCACCACCCATGCACTTCTCAAAATAGGTCACATATTGATATTAGCCATGCACCTTTAAAATAGTATGAACAACATGCAAGTGTTGTAATAATAGATTTCTTATAGTAAACTCCAAGTAGAAATCCTATTATTAGCTTAAACTATGCATGGCACTTATCCGCCGCTTGTTCCCAAAATAACATTGCATAGAGCGTTAATATTCATATCTATGTTTTCTCTACACGTTATCTCCAAAAATATTCCTTATCCACAAAAATAACTAAGTCCCGATCCAAAGTGTTATGGTATTTTATTTTCTATCTTCCCGTGCCTTCAAATGTGCCTTGTTCCGCGCACGCATCCTTCATGTTTCTTCTCCCTAGATCAGCATTCCATCCACTCAATAACTACTCACCACTTGTTGTGCCCATGTGATAGGGGTCCCATATCGGCTCTAGCCTGTCCCTTTTCATTGTAAATCGTGCATCCTTCTTGCCATTCTCGTAGATGCTCCTTCCTATTAGGACATATAAAAGGGTGGGGTTTTTGCAATTTTTCTTACCGCTCTTCCTTTTCTTGACATAAGTTGACATTATCATGAGTATTTTGAATAAATAAACTAGCTTGAGGAAGTTTCTTGAGACCTTCATGTAGGAGGCCCCTTTGTGGTGGAATAGCTAGAGCATTCCAAATTATCAAATTAACATTTATTTTCTTCATCTGATCAAAAATGTTGAAAGGAGTTCCCATGGACATGTGCATTTGAAGTACAATATTCACCTTCCTTGGCTATTGTAATACTTGGGATAGGTACCTTTTGTTGACAAGCAACTTCCTTTTCTAAAACATGTATACTAGGGACCTTTGAGAATATTTTTTACTTACATTTTTCGCAACTTCCTTTTCCTTTTTAAAGTGTTGTCTTGATTAGGAGAAGATGAAGGTTGAGAATCCAGCATTATCTTCATAAATCTTTTGTTATCAACAACATGAGTAAGAGGCTTATTGGAACTGCCCAATGCTTGATTCATTACACTGAAGTCATAAGACCCAAAGAACATAAGATTAGTACCTGAATTGAATTCTTGAACTCCTTCCACATTAAGATTCATTGATTCCATACATGGCTCTTGTTTCTTGGAAGAATTTTGAATCATAAAGGCTTGAGCTTGCAATGCACTTGGAAAAACAAACTGATTATGCAACTGATTGCATGGGAAACACCATTATATTTCTTGAATCATGTTGTTTTACACTGGAACTAATGTTGTACTTTCACTAACACCATGAAGTGGTTGAATATGAAAAACTATTTGAAGTGGAAGAGGTTCATTTTGACCTTTCCACCTATCATTTTACTAATTTCTCCTATATATTTGGTTAGGGTATTGATTTCTATAGGGATTCTAACCTTGGTTAGAAGATTACCCCTGATTAGAATAATTTCTATAAAATTGGGCTTGCTATTTTTTCCAAGGATATGACTTTGTTTCACAAATTTATGATTAAGGCCTTCATTTCATTAGCCTCATTTTTATTTTGATGAGAATAGGATGTGGAAGGAGAATATTGGGAGATTTTATAAGGAATGGGAAAATGGTAGGTTGGAACTTGAGGAAACTCGGGGAATAAAGGCATATACATCCTAGGGGATATTTTTCCAACTTATATTAGAAAATTCTTAGCCCTAATGGCTATTGGATATGTATAAGATAATTAAATAAAACATATATTGTATCATAACAACAATATCATAATTCAATGCTCTTAAGAAATAAAGGAAAACACCTTGTGGAGTCGGTCTCAAGAGTGTTGGAATTTTGTCCCATGTCCTCTAAAATCTAAAGTTGAAATCTATCATGAGCTCATTGGGAGCCCTCTTAAAAGTTGTCAACTATTCCAATAAAGAAATGTTGTCTACCTTTTCCCCAAATTGATTACAAAGTGTAGTGCCAAGTCCATCCTAGTTAGTAATAGAGGTAGGTCTCAAGATTCTGTACCATTGGAGTGCTTTACCTTTAAGTGAAGAAGCTAATAGCCTAATTGCTACATCATCTTCTATAACTAGATGAATAAAGAATACATTTACAAAATATTGAATATGCTCAACATGGGTAACTTGATTCTCACTAGTGAAGTATGGAATATTTTTTAGTGTAGCTACTGGTATGTCATGTTGTGCATTAAGAGCAAGAGGGCTTCCACCAGTGAAATTAACAAAGGGTAAATTCCTCTGTGCTGCCATGAATGCAATAGGTCTTAAAATTATAGAAGAAAACAAGAAAGGCCTACTAGGAGGTGGAGTATAAAGAGTCCTATTCAAAGTGGTGAAAGTGATCTCGAACTTCTCTACCTATTATTCTCCTCCTTGGTGATAATTATAGGTATTCAAGATATCCTTCTTCTGTTGTTCTTGACCTGTTTGAATTCTTATCATAAAACCGAGGAAAAAACTATTGAAACAAGTTGATATAAAGAGTGGATTCACCAAATGTGTAAAAAAAAGCCTCTAAAGACTATAAATTACTAAGTTACACATGAAAACTTAGCAAGAATGTTGTAAAGTGCATAAAATGTCCCACCGGGTGTGCAAAACTATTTGAGCTCAAAATTATAGTCGTTCTAGATCATGATGAACTGGGGATTTGAGGCAACATGGGACTGTCTCCAAGTTGTGGAACTTACACTAATACAAACCTCTAGAGAAGGTTGGTTCCTCTACCTATTCCTAATGCTAAACTACTCCTAGAAATGAAATGAAACTTTATAACTCTACTCTATGATTCCAAGGGACCAAGGTGAGAAGGAGATGTATGAAACATAAATCCTGAAATAAATAGAGGTGATAAACACCAAGAAAATGGGAAAGACACTCTTAAATGTGTGAAAATGGGAATAAAATGAAGAAGGAGAGGGAAAACATGAGTGCCACAAGACAAAACAACAATCAAACCACCATTTCCATGGAACACAATACATTTAAACTTTTAAAGGAGGATAGAACATGCACAACATACCGGAGAAGAAATAAAAGGTAAGAAAATGTAATAGAACACAAGCTAGGGAAAACAATAACTTCAAAACAAGTATTTTATTGCTTCAAATAGATGCACAATCCATTACAGTGAAGGAAGAAGGCAAGAATCATCCTTCAAATGTCCAAATCGAGGCTTACAACTCATAATTTCTCAGAACAATTTTGATAGAGTTCCTTTACAATTTAGAACACCCCCTCTTACAAATGAGAGGTTTTTACAATATATAAAAGAGAAAAAATTATATTTCTCTTTCCAACCACCAAAAAGATGCATTAAATATCTGAAAAGAGGTATAAACGACCCTACAAATCCATTTCCCAATGGTACTTTGCTTGCAAAAGAAGAACTAGGTGCCATACCTCATTAAAGCTGTTTGTTGAGCTACCGAAAACATGTAATAAATCTATGAAAAGAGGTATGGGTGACCTTATAAATCCATTTCCCAATGGTAACTTGCTCTCATAAGAAGATATGGGCACCATACCTCATTAAAAGTGGTTTTTGAGCTACTATGTATTGTGTTATTTAATTATGGAGACATATTTATGTTCATTGTTTTGGCCAATAGTATTTTTCCCAATGTCGATGGGAACAAGTTGGTCCAATGTCGGCCAGAATAATTTAGCTTAATGTCGGCCGAGAACAATTCGGCCTAATGTCATCCAAGAACAAGCTGACCTAATGTCGGATGAGATCAAGTTGGCCCAATTTTTATCTGGGAACAAGTCGGCCCAATGTCAGCTGAGAGAAAAGTCAGCCTGGAACATGTCGATCGGGAACAAGTCGACCCAATGTCGGTCAGAACTGTTTTCCTAGTGTCATCCAGGAGCCGAATCTCCACAAAACATAGTTTTCTCTAGTTTCTTCTCTAAGACCCCATTATACTGCCTAAGTCCATATTTTGTAAGTTGACCAATTTTGCAAGGGGTGCAAGATTGGATAATAGTAACACTATAGCCATAGTTTCATTTAAAAATCTAAAAGAAGGAAAATTAAAATTGAATAGTGAAAGAAATGGGTAACCCTACTTGGGTTGGGAATATTATATCTCCTCTAGAAATAATGGCGAGTGGGTCTCAATTCATTACAGAATAGGTTAGTTGATGATTCCCACCAAGGGGTCTTCTTATTTCATAGTGTTAATGTTTAAAATTATCAAGGGTATTTTTAAATTACTTAAGACAATAATTAGCATAACATGTATTAATTATAAGATAAATAAAAAATGAAAGACAAGTTTCCAAAATCTAAAATGAGTGTGAGCCTTAAGATCTAGAACATCTACACCATTGGTTGGGAAAAACCCTAAATCTTCTCCTCTCACTTTTAATATATTTCCATTTGACCCCATTTCCCATTCATTTGTTTGTGCAGTAAAAGGGAATACCCCTAGAGGAAAGAAGTTTCAAGGTTTCTCATAAGTGATACAGAAACTCCAATGGAGTATGCAAGAAGATAAGATATGATCCTCCTATTTACATACATTTACTGCACCCTTCCATGTCCACAGTGGTTTTATTTTATTTTATTTTAAATAACTATTTGTTTATGCTTGGAATCAACTGGTGCTTATGTGGCTGGCAAAAGAAATTATATTCAAGAATATATATATATATATATATAATTTGAGTTATATAAATGATAGACCCACATGACGGTCGTGAATAACAAAGTTTATTATATATATATGGAATGCAAGGGCGATGTGACCTTACGAGGGGGATCACAACCAATAGGGAAATGAAAGGGTTTGGAGAGACAAAGTTGTTGTTGGGAATGACTCCTTTAAACCCTAGTTAAAATTTTAATCTTCAATGCTTTACTTATTACCTTCTTTCCAATGCGAATACTCCTGGGAAATGTATTTAAATATATGTTAACAAATATATTCACGTGTAGTATATATATATTGTAATATGGGTGATTCCAAAACTATTTCGAGTCACATGATGCTACGCCCTTAACCTATTGCTTGTATTACGATATGAGTAGCCGATTTGTGGCTTACCATATCATTTTATTATGTCATTTATACTTTATCATGCTTATTAGGTCAGCCTTGGTGATGGACATAGCATAGGAATAATATATATATAGGGATTGTAGGTAGTATTTGATCATCATTCAAGCATTTGAGTCTTATTGTATGGTTTGGAGGTTGCCCTATCGAAGTGGCGAAGCTATTTTAATTGCATATTAATATCATTTATCTCGTAATATTGTGTTATTTAGTATTCTATTATTTCTCATAATCTAAATTATACAAGTAATTTTATTACAAGTGGTATTAGAGTTGCAATCTGGGCCAAAATTAGGGAAAAAACCCTAATTTTTTTTTTTATATATATATTGCAAACTAGAGTGAGTTTGTCTAAAATTTGTTTTACTAGAGTTGCAAATCATTTCAAGTAATATTCCTTGAAAATTTCAGACTTTTTTTCTTTATTTTGCAAAATTTATTGCAAATTCAGGGTTTTTAATAAAATTTCTCCCTAGGCTCCAATTTTTGAATTTTTCTAAGTTCTTTACATTTTTGGAAATCTCTCAAAAAACTATTGGTAATATCTTCTTTGTGTTTTTTCCTATTTGGAAAAATTTGTATCGAAACCCTAAACCCTAGAGTTTGACATCATGACAGGGCCTTCCACAAGAGCCAAAAAGAATATTGTCACTCTGGGTATAACCCCAAATAAAGATGGTGTAGTGATTAAAGAGTTGGATTGAGAATGGGTAAATAAAGATTCCTCAACCTCAGTTGATCATAAGGTGAGACAAATCGAGTATGAACTGTGAAATCAGAATCCGAGATGACTTGTAAAGGAAACATAGACCAAATCAATTAGTGGTTGGATGATATCATGCACCATATAAAGGGTAAATATTCTATCCCAAATCAACCAAGGAGGATATTTAGTTCAAAATAATGGGCAGAATAACCATGTTCAATCACTTTTATAGCCCAATCAAAATCCAACTTATGCACAACCGCGGAACATGATGCCAAAAGTGGAGATACACAAACTTGATGGGAAGGATCCACCTTTGAATTGGATAAATTAAATGGATAGCTTCTTTGAGTTACATAAAACCCCATTAGGACAAAAGGTGACCTTGGCATCACTATATCTTGAACTAGACCAATTTTTTCGGTATTGATGGTTATGTTCTTAGAGGCGAAGATTGGTCTTAGTTTCACTTGGACAATTTTTATCGATGATTTGCAATTGCACTATAGTTCCACTATTTCAAATAAATAATTTAGTCAATTGGATAAGATATGAAAACATGATCAATCAAATATTATGTGCATCAATTCTAGAACCGATCCTTAAGGGTGGAGAATATTATAGAAGATAACCTGAATGACTTGTCTTGGGGGTCTTAAGGACCACATTGTGAATGAGGTACGTATGTTTAAGTCACTAAAGATTTTTGATTCTATTATCATGACTCGTAGAGCAAAGGAAAATTTTTTTGTGTAGAAGGATGCAACATTTCAATAACACCAGAGACCGTATTACCCCTTCCCCATCATTCACTTGTCCAATTAGAATGAATCCTCAACAAATGGAAGAAAAAATAACAAAAGGATTATGTTTTAACTGTGACAAAAATATGGACCGGGAAACAAATGTGCTTTGAGAAGAAGTTGTTCTATATTGAAGGAGGAAATGAGTATGAAGATAAAGCTGAAATTATAAGAAAGCGAGGAACCAATAGAAGATGAAGTAGAGGATCACCAACCTATAATTTCTTTCCATGCATTTTTAGGTATTAGTACTCCTCAAACACTCAAGGTTATTGGCTATCTCAAAAATGAAGGTGACAATGTTGATTGACTCTGGGAACACTCATAACTTCATAAATAGTAAGTTAGTTGCCCACCTTAATTATTTTATTTACCCACTCTAGAAAATCAAGTTATGATTACGGATAGTGGGACAATCAATTATATAGGAAAGTCTCATAGTATCAAGCTCTCCATGGGAGAATACATGTTAGACTCACCTATGTTTGCTATTTCTATGGGAGGGGCATATATTGTTTTGGGAATCTAATGGCTCACAACCTTGGGTACTATAGAGATGATTTTCCAAGAATTGTTCATGTAATTTCATTCAGAAGGAAGGAAAATACAATTGAAAGGCATGGTAGCTAAGTCTCCTAAAATTATTAGCTCTCATAAAATGCAAGAGGTTCTTAGAAAATGATTAAATGGATTTGTAGCAAAGTTATTTTCCTTAGATGTATAAAATATTGAGTCTTCAATGCCACCTAATCTTTACAAGATTGTTGATGCTCACTCATCTATTTTTGATGCAAGTCCAAGGAGACTACCACTAGTTAGGGATAATGATCATGCCATTCAATTGATTCCAGGAGTAAACCACCCGATGTTAGACCATATAGATACACATATTATGAGAAAAGTGAGATTGAGAAAATGGTGCAGGAAATGTTGAAGGCATGTATCATCAAGCATAGCCAAAGTGCATATTCTTCACCAGTGGTCATGGTATGTAAGAAGGATGAAACATGGAGGATGTGTCTAGATTACCAAGAACTCAAAAAGTACACTATCAAAGATAAGTTTCCTATTCTAGTAATTGATGATTTACTTGATGAATTGCATGGTGCTATTTATTTCACAAAATTAGATCTTCGTTTGAGGTAACATAAAATTAGAATAAGAGAGGAAGATGTTCATAAAACAAATTTTAGGACTCATGAGGGCCATTATGAGTTCTTGGTAATGCCCTTTGGTCTTACAAATTCTCCCTCAACATTTCAAAGCTTGATGAACACTATTTTTAGGCCATTTAAAAGGAAATTTGTATTAGTTTTCCTTGATGACATATTTATTTACATTATGACATGGGAAGAACACTTACAACATTTAGATAAAGTGTTAGAAGTTTTTGAGAAACATAAGCTTTATAAAAAGCCATCCAAATGTTATTTTGGTGTAAAAGAGGTAGGGTACTTGGGTCACATTGTATCCCATGAATGTGTCAAAGTTGATCCTCAGAAGATCAAAGCTATGGTGGAATGGCCAAGGCCCAAAACTCTAAAAAATATCGAGGGTTCCTTGGAGCATAGGGTACTACATTTCCACTCACTTCATTGCTAAAGAAGGATGCCTTCCATTGGACATAAAAACCACTAAATCCTTTGAGAAGTTGAAGGAAGACATGTGCACCACCCTAGTTTTGGCTACTCCGACTTCTCAAAACCTTCATTGTTGAGTGTGACACTTTAGGATTAGGATTGGGAGCAATTATAATGGAGGAAGGAAGAAAATTACATTTGAGAGTCACCAATTTAAAGGAAAATATCTTCTCAAACTTGTCTATCGTAAAGAAATGATGGTTATTCTTCATGCGGTCAAACAATGGAGGCCCTATCTAATGGGTAGACATTTCAAGGTGAAAATTGATCATGATATTCTTAAATACTTTTGGAGCAAAGGTTATTGTGTGCACCCAAAATTACGCATGCTACATTTTAGGAAATTTTTATAAAAGTCTCCAATGATGATTCAAAATCCTTTCAAGAAGGTGTTCAAGCTCCAAAACCCATTTCGCAGTATATATTTGTAGCCTAGATAGCCTTACTTAACTTTTCCATTTATTTTTCCATCTCCCCATTTCTTTCTATGCTTGTTTTGGCCTTGATGCCCAAGACCGCCACCTTGCCTAAGTTGGGGTCCTAAAGCGCCGCCCCGCTCGGGTGGGTCCTACCCGCTATTTATAGAACATTCATGCATAAAATTGCATGCGAAGATTCACTTAAGGTTGCTTTTTAAACACATCCAGAGCTGAATTTGATAAAAATAACTTCATTTGCTTGGTTCTTCTTGCTCATTCTATTTTTAAATAGATTTAAAGTGGAATTACATCTTGATTACATTGTGCATGAAGTAACCTCCTATGCTCCATTCCTATATATTCCATGCTTGTATTCAAGTAAAAGTCCCGAGAATTTTGGGTATCTTGCATTGTTTTTTCGCCATAATATTTTCTAGGAATTGCATAGCCAAGTTCAGATCTCTTGTGCTATCTCTCTTCTACTTGCATTGCATCTAGATTACTTCTAAGCTGCCCTTGCTCAAGCGCCATCCTCTTGTTTTTGTTCTTTACATTCCCAATCCTTTGGAATCACATGAACACTCAGAGAATGAAAGGAAAGAATTAAGGGGACGAGATACCAATACTATTGGATTTGTCAAAGATCTTTCTCTTCTAGGTTAGAATTATGTATTTGTTTGCTTTGTTTTGTCAAATTGTCAATTGCATATCAAATAGAGTAGAGAAACAATTCATTTCAATTAGCTAGATAATTGCAAGTAGATCAAATCAATAGGAATTTTTCTCTTCAACATTTCCAGGGAGGTTGTGGGGGAACAATAGCTCTGTTAGAGTCATGATTTGTTCTTCACTTCTGAGGTAGGGTTGGAAATATTTTGATTGAATTAGAATAGATCTTAGATTTAGATTCACACATCTACACAAATAGTTAGCTACATCGGTTAATTATTTGTTTTTAACTTGTTTATTAGATTAGATGCATTGTTTGAAAATTTAGAAAAGAACAAAACCATTTATTTTCCATAGATTAGATTGTTTTCTTGCTTTATTCTTATATATTGAGAAAACGCCTAAAAATATAGGTTAGATTTCCTTTGATAGATAGTTTATTTACTAACAACAAATTAATTCATCTTGTATGACCATCAACGGTCCACAACAGGAAAAGACCTACAGTTGTGATCCCATGGTCCCACAACCTAATGGGCCAAAGCTAAAATTGACATTGATACAAGTTTGTGCTTAACAATATTATGAACACCTACCACATATGCTAAGAAAATAAGACGATTAGAGGTATTAAACATTGTTGCTGTTAATCAAGCCTACGAATTTTGACTGCTCCGGAAATAGGATTTGATTGCATGCATGACCATACAAGGGCCTCAACCTCAATAAGTCTTTGGTTGTGACCCACAGGTCCTGTAACCCAATGGGCTTGCTAGTTAGCTAGATATTGACATTAGTTTACGCACATTGGTATTCATATCTTCCCTCTTTCACCCAATATTATTACACAACTTTCATTGTTGAATATAGTAGCCGATCAAAGCTAAGAATTTTTGGACAAGACCATGAAATTGCCCTTAGTTCCTGCAGCTCCACTACACCTCTTGTCTCAATTTTCATGACCTTTTCTGGAAACCCATACGAGGCACCTGCAGGTTACTTTCCATGTATTCCGCAACCAATCAATAGAATCTCGACAGAACTAGACATTGATTGGAGTCTCGAGTAGCTATCGTAACGGACCGTACCATCACACCCATTCATGTTAGGAGAGTGTTCTTTGCCTTAGATTCACATATTATTCTAGTATTGCATGTCAAAGACATAAGGTTTCCCAATTAGATTTATCATCTCCATCACTTTCACTCCCATTTCAATTCCACTCCGGTTGTCTCGGCACAACCTTGAGAGGTCGGGTGCAAAGAAGGCTACATGTTGATTTTCTATCATACAAATTGGTGAACCCGACGTGAAGAGATAGTCTCTAAGAGTTTCCACTTTTGTCCATCCTTTATTTTGTGGGTATTCTTATACCCCATGAATATGTCAGGATATGATGAGTATAGTCAACCCATCCCAGGTTTCGACATGTACCATTACCAAGCAAAATACACAACAATCACCTTAACTTTTCAACATGGGTAGAAAACCGATCATCCACTCAAAACCCTCTCGCTTCATGGAAACAATTTTGGCTCTTCTTTACGCATCAAAGAATTGGATCAGGTCACTTAGACTTATCCCCTAGAAAAATCAAGTTCAAATAACATGAAATTCATTAGTGAAGTGAGTTCATCTCCTCTGGTATTGTTTCCACAACCCATTACCATGTAATCCGATCAACTACCCCATCTTGACAAGGAGTATTTAGCACGATATGCTAGGAGTGAGCAAAATTCCAAAAATCAACCAATCTTTCGATAGGTTGCAAGGAAAAGGTGATGTCCCACTTCAAAAAAATAATGCTACCCCTCCACCAACTGACAATACAACCAATGAGGGGTGGAAACATCATGAACAATTCATAGTGGGATACCATACTCCTCAACAACCTCCAAGGGTTCAACCAAAGGTATCTAAGAAAGGTACCACCCCATTAACGGGTGATGTCATTTCAGCTTTGGTTGATAAAGTCAAGGAGTTAGAGCTTGCCCAGAATACACAAAATTCATATGCAAGGAAAGCATGGGCTCCTTCCTATCCATAGAACTATGGGAAAATACCGACCTGCACAGAATCCTCTAGTCTACATGAATACTCCGAACCATGGGGATTTGTTAACTGGGATGGGTACCTTGGGTATGCCTCCTCAAGCCACATATGGATACCTACAATAGGCACCAGCTGGAAGTGCATTATCGATGATATGTGAAATTTGATGTTCCCTAGCTTCATGCCTTCAAATCCATATCAAGGTAATCAACCCCCTTATATGCACATGTATTTTAAATCTCCATAGGGGGACATGTACACCTACCCATGTCCATATGGACAACCACAAGGGATGTCATACGCCCCACCAAATTTTTACGTTGTCCCATTTTAGAAACCAATGCAACCCCTACCTCCCCAATAAGGGTCTTCAATGGTGGAAACATATGCAATGGGGACTTATTCTGAATATCTCAAGGAACTACTAGTTTTCTCCATTTGGGAAGTCATGCTCCCAAGACCTTGCCTAATCTCCCAAAGTTAAAAGGGGAGGGTGATCCTAATGCCCACATCAAGGCATATGCATTGGACATTTGAGAGCTACTCCCATGGGATGTATCGTTGCAAATATTTTCCTAAGACACTAGAAGGTATTGCTCTTGATTGGTATTATAGGATACCAGAGGATTCAATGCACTCATTCAAACAACTCGTATTAGAGTTTATTAAATATTTTTATATGAAAAATATTTTGTGAACAAGAATCAAGGAATTCCTTGATATTAAACAAGAACGTAACAAATTTTCAGCCCACTTCATTCGAGAGGTGGTGACATGCTCTCTACTCTTTTCCGTGTGCTCAAACATGGATCAAATGGAACTTTGTGATTTGTTCCTTCACTCTCTCAACAGAGAGATGAAGGAAGAGGTTCAAAAATTCCCACTAAGGAGCTATGAAGTGGTGCTAGAGGATGCTCTTCATTTCAACCAAGTGGCCATTGACAATGGTTGAAAGACCTATGGAGAAAATGGGAAGTTAGTCACTCTGCTCAAAGCACTCCGATTACTCCAACAATACAAATAACAATCAAGGGCCAAATATCCTTAATAAGAATCGTGGAGTCACGACCGATGGTGTAACTGACTAGCCCAAAAATCCTAATGTTGTTAATCCCACCGGTATAGGTGCTAAAATAACAACAACAATGGAAACAATTAGAGAAATAACAATTTCTCACCCTCGGTAAACACTGTGGATTTTAATCATCCCCAACAACAATAACAACCTCAACAACAAAGACAAATGCCAACCCCAAGCCCTAGTCAATACCCCAACCAATTCTAGAATTAGGGGCAAGGGTTCCAAAGTGTTAATTATAATAGTCAATAGCTAACTAACAACCATAGCTTTAGACCACAAAAAGGATTTCCAAAGGCATCGGGATTACGATCCTGATTTGTATTGCGGTTTTGATAGGGTCCATGGGCATGACACAAGAACTTGACGTAATTGTAATAAGTTCTTGTAGCATTTTCTAGAAGACCAAATATAGTTATTTGTTGACATGTTTTTTACAAACCCAATTGCACCTAGTCAAAATTCCTATATGGGATTGGTGTCTCTGTAGAACACACCATTAGGAATCTTCAATGATCCTCTCCCATGCATCAAAGGATGGTAGAGTGAATCCCAATGGTTTGAATAAATTTATTGTAATAGGGACTCATGATTGTGAAGCCTTAACTTCGTCAAACCCACAGGTGATACCTCCTTTGGATGGTCGCCAAGCAAATGAAGATCATAGGTTTGGTTGAGTTAGACACTAAAACCCAAATTAATGCCATAACAAGAGCCAAAGACTATTCTTCACCACCAATCCCGATTTATCCGGTTGTGTCAAATCATGCTCATGACACGCTAAGCAAGCCAGTAGGGGCTTATGATTTGATCAGTGATCTAACCAATACCTTTTCATACATTTCCTTTTTGGATCTACTGAAGAATTCCCCCGCTCATTGATCCACTCTTTTGGAAGTGCTAGGTCTTGCCATTTGATTAATGTTACCCCTCCACCAGAGGCACATATAAACCATATAGAATTTGATGTTTTCCCTCCAGGGCAACCCGAAAGGGATATTGGGTTTGTATTTGACATAAGTAAGATGCATACTGATGCTAAAATAGCTCGTAGAGGTGATCCAACCTTGTTTTTATAGGTTTGGATCTACAACAACTACGTAAAACGTGCAATGATCGATGTTGGGGCATCAATTAATATAATCCCCTTATCTTTTCTTTAGAAGTTAAGATATGGGGAGACTAATTTCTCCTCGATGTGAAACATGTTGAGGGGTTATGATAGTCTCAAGGTAACCTTGATCGGAACCATAGTATTATTGGTTACTCTTGGGCCCAAGAAGGTTCTTACTATGTTTTATATTATAGATTGGGAAACCAACTATAACATGATCCACCGCATGAAATAAATCCCCTCCACTCTATTCCAAGAAGTTAGATTCTTGCATTTAGGGAAGTTATTTATCGCTCAAGGTGATCCAAAGCCCTTTGATATACATTTGGCCAACTTGAAGAAAAATCTAGGGGTCCACTCTAAATTCAAACTTCCTACGAACCAGTTAAAAAAACTAGCAAGCGTGGTACTAGAAGAAAAGCTAGTTCCCAAAATGGAGTTAGAAGTTATGGGTTTAATCAAGGGTATTCCATAAGTCAAGGATGAAAAAATTGTTGTAGAGATAGTATCGTTAGGAACTACAACAAATATTTTTGAGCTATTAGAAAAGGATTTTCCTATCCTTCTCCCCTTCAATTCTATGGGTATGGGACATGCCTTGGGACTTGGTTCCCTTCTATAGCAGACAAGGTTTGCATGGTGGAGGTAACCAAGGTAAAAGGAGAACTTATAAGGATAAATCAAGTATCCATATTTCCAAGTATTTTTGGAACCTCCATTTTGATGGAGCTAAGTTTCTCTTCGGAGCTAGGGCAAGCACGATCTTTACTTCACTCGAAGGAAGGGTTTTACCTTTTTCTTTCAAACTAAATTTTGAATGCATAAACAATGGGACCGAGTATGAGGATCTCCTATTAGGTCTCATTGTAGCTAAGAGAATGGGAATCCTCAATATTAGGGTGTTGGGTGACTCTTAGCTAGTCACAAATTAGATATCTGAGGTATATCAGACTAGGGCTGAACACTTACAACTCTACAAAACAGATGTGTTGGGCCTAACTAAGGGGTTTGACTTTATATCAATCGAGGCCATTCCAGATGAACAAGAACCTTTCGGACCAGACTCTATAGTGACTTCCACCTCATGCTTCACCCTAAGTAGTGACTTAGAGGACACCAACTTCATGGTTTCAATCCACACTAAATCCTTGATTCGCAAAGTGCCAGTAGCGTCAATGTTGACATATGTGGAAACTGAGGATCAACTTGACTCTTCAGACCATGTTGATGGAGAAGAGTCAACTTTAAGCTATTTAAACACTTTATCAGAATTGTATCTTACCTGTCATGAGGTATATATTTCTCTAATTCCATGTTCCTCTTCTTATTTTGGGAATCTGATGATTGAGTCCTCTCGGGAAAAGATCTTGAGATTTATGAGGTAGAAGAAGAAGGGGACTTGGATTTTCCTCCAGCCCCACCTGAGTTTGAGGAGGGTAATGCCTCCTTAATTGAGGGAATGATTGATATAAACATCGGAATAGAGGAGGAGCCAAAGATCTTAAAACTAGGGTCCTCTTTAACTCCAGAGAAAGTAGAAATTCATACCCAAATCCTCAAGGAACATAAAAAAACTTCACTTTTAGTTACAAGGAAATGAAGGGAATCACACCACACATCATAGTTCACAATCTTGTCACCAAGCTAGATGCTAAGCCAATTAAGAAGAAGTCAAGACCTATGAAGCCAAAGGTGGCCCTTATGGTAAAAGAAGAAGTAATGAAGCTTCTCAGGTAGGATTTATCAAGCCAGTCAATTATTCACAATAGGTATCTAAGATCATCCCCATTCTCAAAAATAATGGGAAGATCCATATTTACATAGAATTTCAGGACATTAACAAGGCTTGTCCCAAGGATTATTTCCCACTACCATCCATTGATGTTATCATTGATGCAATAACTAGATTTGAGTTGTTGTCTCTCATGGATGGGTTTTCAAGATATAATCAAATCAAAATCTCTACCGAGGATCAAGCTAAAACTATGTTTATAACTCCTTGGGGAACTTATTGTTATGCCATCATTCCATTTGGTCTTAAGAATGCTGATGCTACATACCAACAATAAATTACCTACATATTCCATGATCTTATTCATAAGATTGTGGAATGCTACGTAGATGACCTACTGGCCAAGGCCAGGAAGCACTGCGATCACCTAGAGGTGCTTCATATCATCCTCTCATGCTTAATTGAGTATGGTGTCATGTTGAATCCATAGAAATTTGTATTTGGTGTAACAGGTGGTAAGCTCCTAGGTTACATTATATCTTCATGAGGGATTGATGTTGACTTGACCAAGATCTAGGATGTGTTAGAAATGGTTCCGCCATCAGACGAGTCTTGTATTAGATCTTTTCTTAGGAAACTCAATGCAATCTGAAGGTTCATCCCTGACTTGACCTTCACCATTCATCTAATCAACAATTTTTGAAAAAGGATTATAGCATTGATTAGACAAAGGAATGTGATGAGGCCTTCGAGGTAGTTAAACGATTCTTGTTATCCCCTCCCACACTAATGCCACCTAGGTCAGATCACCCTTTGATCTTATATTTGTGGGCTACAGACATTTCTCTAGCCTGTATGTTGGCTCAAGAGGATGATGATAAGTGGGAATGGGTAGTTTACTTTATCATTCAAACACTACTTGATTATGAGACACGCTACATGTAGGTAGAAAAAGAATGCCTTGCCATAGTGTTTGCAACCAAGCGCTTAAGACATTATATGCTCAATCAAGAAACAAGGGTCATTATCAAGTCAGACCACTTACGAACATTCCTCATGCAAGGATCCTTATCTAAGAAGGAAATTTGGATGTTTCATTACATTAATGTATGAGTTCGAGTTAACGTATATAAATAAAAAATCCGTTAAGGTTCAAATCATTGCAGATTGGTTGGCTGATAATCCATTGGATGGGGGTGATTTGGTAGATCTAGACTTTCCCGATGAGTGTGTATATTTTTTCAAAACTAGGCCCCCTATCTCTGTATGTCCTTGGTACACTGACATTATCAATTTCATCATGGACCACACATACCCAGAAGGGCCAATGTCAAAACAAAGAAGGTGGTTACGCATCATTGCTTAAGTACATTATTTTGGAATAGGAGATTTATCATAGAGCCTTTGATGAAATACTACTGGAATGTGTTGATGCCAAAGAATCTGAAAATATTCTTTATGAGTCACATAGTGGGGTATGTGGAGGTCACTTCAGTGGCCATGCCACTTCTCGAAAGATACATCATATGGGCTATTTCTGGACCACCCTAGAGCATGACGTGGTAGAGTTTGTATGCAGATGTCACAAGTGTCAAGAGTTCTCCCATGAGATCCACATATCAGCACAAGCTTTATAACCAATCGTAACCCCATGACCCTTCTCCACATGGGGTCTAGATTTGATAGGGAAGTTCTCTCCTCAGTGACAGATGGCCATAATTTCATAATCACGGCCACATAGTACTTTACCAAGTGGGTAGAGGCCATGCCCCTTACCACTATTCATGTCTTTGTAATCGCTAATTTCATCCTAAATAAGATCATTTTTAGGTATGGGGTACCACAGTCATTATTTCTAATAATGGCACTTCTTTCAAAAATGAAGAAGTGTGTGAGGTATGTACAAAGTTCAAAATAAGTCATCACATGGCTTCTCTCTACTACCCTCAAGCTAATGGATAAGTTGAGGCTACCAATAAGACCTTAAAGTTCATACTCTTAAAAATGTTAAGGAGATCAAACAAGATTGGAACCTAAAATTTTTCTAGACTTGTGGGCCTACCGAATGTTGCTTAGAACACTAACTGGGGCAACCCCTTTTCCTTAGTATTTGGTGCTGAGGTGGTTCTCCGCCACTTGAAGTTGAGATATCTAGTCTCGAATTTCATTGCATGGGATCGGGAGAGGAGGGTTATCAAGAAGCATGACTCTCCTAGTTAGAAAGTCTCAATGAGGCTAGACTGAACACTGAACAATGGCACAACATTTACGCTGACCATATGGCTTGGCAATATAATAAGAAAGTGTATGAACATGAGATCTACAAAGGATATTTGGTATTAATACTTGATATCCAAATAGACATGAAGATGGCGAGGGAATAAAGTTTAGGAATATGTGGTTATGTCCATATCAAGTAGTCAAAGACTATAAAAATGGTGCATTCCGCTTGTGTACACTAGAAGGTGAGGATTTTAGTGAATCTGTAAACTCTCTTCACCTAAAGAGGTACTATGCATGATCCATCAACATTCTCATATGTACATTATTGCATCTACATTACATTTTCATCTGTTCGTTCATTTTGTAAAAAGTGTGATCAAGGAGCTTATTCTTATAGAAATCCCTAAAAAATTTTAAAAATATTGCCAAAACATTCAAATCATGTCTCTTCAAACCTTCATAGTATCATCAATTGTTTCTGAATCATTTATCAATCAAACAAGATAAGACAAAATTTTGACAGTAACCATACTAAGGCCTGCATACTTGGTTCTACTTTTGGTCTCTTTCTAGGTTAGGCGTCTTTGCCTATGGTCTATTCTAGAAGCTTCATGGTGTCACATCTATCTCGTATACATCTCTTCATAAATAAGAACATTCTAAACTTTTTTTCCAAGTAAGTAAATCAGTTGCAAATCAACAGAAATTTTATATTTTACACATTTCTTTTCCCTACCAACCTTCGGTGTTGATCTTGCATGTCTTACTAGTGATGTAGGGTTGGGAAAGGAAGGAAATGCCCTTACTCACCTATGCCTTGTCCATGGTCATAAGCCCGTGATTCCTACCGGTAGAATGGGGCAAGGTTTAGGGGCTATCTTTGACAAATCTGAAAGTCATAAACAATTAAATCAAATATTGTGAAATCTTAAGTCAAAACAAAGTGGATTAGATGTTCAAAATTCCAAGAGAATTCAAAAACCTAAAAACCAGATTTTTTCAACCAATTAGCCATCTATGAATCCAAGTCTACATAAACTGCAAAGCAATTCACATTCTAAACTATGAAGTAGCTTGAGTAGGGTAAGGTTTTAGCATCCTAATTTGGTTATGTCAAACCTCTTTCTCTCATCACTTTGCCATTCAAAAAATTTCATAGCTTGTGCCCTTCCCGACTCTTGGTGTTGAGCCCTCACATCTTACTATTTGTGTGGGGTTAGGAGTGGGAAAGCACATCTATTTATCGTATCATGATATCGTTTTATCAAAACATGAAGTTTTAACTAAGCATAAGATCACATTGTGTTTGCATTGTCATATATCAGCATCATAAAATACCAAAAAGAAATCATTTTATTATCATTTCACATCCATTGCATACATTCTGAAAAGCATAGAAAAGTGGAAATTCTAAATATCTAGAGTACACATGAGAGATAAGCCAAAGAGAGTCAACTCGGATACAATCAAATACGAAACCAAAAATAGATTTTGTATATATCATAGAAGATCAAGTTTGTATACAATGTCATCATGCAATAGGCATGGTCAAAACACTCGTAATGAGCCCGAAATATACAAAAAAATTGTATAATGTCAAAAATGGTATCCAAGTAATAAATGCTCAACATCGTGTAAATCCCTATGGGATCCCTCAGATGGTGTGTGGCCGCATCTAGGGATCCTACTATAGCTGTGATGGCACTGAGAATGGATTGAATGGTGTGAGTGCTCATGGTGGCACCCGCTGCCCATAGCCTCACTATGAGAATGGCTTCACCTCATCAGGTGCTCGATGGTCTCGTATCCAGCTATTGTGGTACAAAGGGAGGTCACTATCTCCACAACCTTCCAGATGGAAGTGAACACTTCGGTATGTCATCCAATGGCTAAAGGATGTCCCAAATCCACCATTAACCTAGCTTGAGTCTTCCCCAAAGGGATCAACAAGGTGTCCGCACATACCTAACGAATGAGTTCTCACCACTCGTGTGTGGATGCTATAAAAAAAAGAGGGATATTGAGCTAGAAAATCACAAAACGCAAATCAAAAGGAGAATGCTAAGAGAAAACACACCTAAATAAATAGCAAAAATTGAGAAAGGAGTAGGAGAATGGATGTCTGCATCCATGCGGGATCAAGGTACTGTTGGTGATTGCAGAGCCTCACTGAATCCAGAGGTATAAATATTTCCAATCACGAACTCATCATCCCCTCCAATTGCCTCCTCCGAGACCAGAGTCTCTCTCTTGAGCTTTCCTCCTTGTGCACTTCTATGAGGATCTCATGAGTGTCATGCCACTCAGGGTCACTGTCAGCTCCCTTCGAAGGTCCTATCTCCTCTTCCTCCTCTCCGATCAACTCCTCCTCCACATCATCTCCCACATCCTCCTTAGAGTTGGAATCCAAATCGATTGGCTCATCCTCCTCCCCACTGTGAGAAGGAGTTGCCCCAATCTGAAGCAAGGGTGATTGAGGATAACCAACTACCCGCCAAGCCTAGACTACACACCTAACTATAATAGGCACACTAGGGGTAACAATTGTCCAACCAAGATCACCTCTAGGATGCCTCCGTGCCTCTTGAACATTCCTCTAAATAGGTTCCACTGGAGGAAGCATGATAAGATATGGAAGACCGAATTGCTAAGGTACCCAATCAAAGGGGTGAATCTCTAGTCTCCTAGCTCTTTCAACTAGTTGGATCATGGAAGAACAAGCTACCATCATCATAACCTCCTCACCCCATATCCCTGCCATGTCCTGATAAGGTGTGGTAGTCATGTCTACTATAGTCAAGGAGGCCATTGACTGATGTGGTGTCCAAAGCACTGACATGCCTATCCATCTAGCTACCTAGACAACCTCTAGATCTGATACCTATACCCCTCTTCCATAAGGGATGAAACACTCGTAAACCCAACTCATAACCAGAGTAGGGTGGCTCAAAGACTATCCCTATAATCTGACCACTCTATACAAATCATGGTATATAGTCCCCAGGATATCTATCCCATAGGCATACTTATGACCATGGGCCTCAATCTGTGTAATGATGGGGGCCCAACAGTATAAAAGTGTATCTCCTCCCTTGTCCCCAACTAGTCTCAAGGATAGGATACCCATGATGGATCTCTGAAGGATAAGAATGGGAGTAGTAGAAATGGACCAAACCTTCATCCCCTTCTTCGAGCTAGATGAGACAATGGTGTCTCTCATGTATGTGGCCCATTGTGTCATCATGGCCCTGGACCCCTTATCACCAATGTTAGTCTCCTACCAAGTATCGGAAGTCCAAGGGTGCGGTATACATCCTCCAAAGTAATAGTCCACTCCCCCTAATACCTGGAAACTAGAAGGTGTTTTGGTTTGCATCCCAGTAAGAGAATAAATCACAAAAATGTGACTGGAAGGAGCAACATGGGGCACCCGTGCTATCTGGAAGATGTCCGCCCATTGTAAAAGATCCGTCTTAACTCGGGGTTAGCTTATCTAAAACCCCAAGGATCTAATCACACTCTCTCTCTTTGCTTCAACGTATGTATTCCACCTTCTTCTGCACCCACCAAAACATGATAAAAGAGCAAGTTAGTAAAGTATATCACATGATAAGATCATAAAAAACATAGTAAACTATCAAAAATCCAAAATAAAAAAGGGGTCAAGTTTCGAGCATGTTTTGACATTCTATCCAGAACCTCCACCTAGTGTAGGGTGGCGGTTCTAGGACTACCACTCTTCCTTGGAGTGGAAGTCATGTGGCCACCACCCTACTTTGGGTGGCAATTCTAAACCAATTTGCAAAAATGCCCTTATCCCTAAAAATGACCAAAAATGATGAAATTGACCATTTTTGATAAAATAAAAGCATGACCTATGGCCCCCTAAAGACCCATTCAAGACAAGAAATTTTGAAAATCTCCCCCCTAGGTGAACTTTTCAATATTTTAACTTTTAAGGTACAAAAAGACAAAGGAGGAAATAACTAACCTAAGAGCGCATTGGTTGATTTCCTACTTGCGGAGGCATGATCACGATCTTGGCATGAATGTATCGACTGTACTCTCATAAAAAATGGTCATCATAAATCTAGAGCTCCAAATCAATCAAAATAACCAAATCAACAATGTGCAAATGAATTGAAAAGTGAGTTTGTTTTGATATATATATGTTATTTCTAACTTCATTTTGAGTGTGTTTGTTTACAGGGCTGGAGCATTGACGCAGGTATATTTCTACATCCTCGCGCAAATGGTAGGTCTTCTTTTCATTTTGATTTAGTGTTTATTTGTTGATATGTTATCTATCTGCACTTGAGTCTTTCCCCCCTTTTACAAGTAACGGGAAATTGGACGATGCGAATCTTTGGCACACGGGCATGTCAGGTATAGCTTCTAACTCCCCATTTTGGGAACACCATACTCAGACTCTATGTTTTACACCTCTTTCATGGCTAAGACACTTCTCTAAGGGGAAATATGTACGCACCCAAAATTTCACGTGCTACATTGTTAGGAAAATAGTTATAAAAGTCCCCAGTGATGATTCAAAATCCTTTCAAGAAGGTGTTCGAGATCTAAAAACCCATCTGTAGTATATATTTGTAGCCTAGATAGCCTTCCTTAATTTTCCATGCATTTTTCCATCTCCCTATTTAATTTTGTGCTTGTTTTGGCCTTTGGTGCCAGGACCTCCTACCACGGGTGGTGGTCTGAAACCACCACCCTACTTAGGGTGGTGGTCTGAAAGCACCGCCACCTGTAAGAGCGGTTTTCCTACCCACTTTTTCAAAATCTTCATGTGTAAAATTGCATGTGACTATTCACTTAAGGTTGATTTTTGAACGCATCCGTGAGCCGAATTTGCTAAAAATAGCTTCATTTTCTTAGTTCTCCTTGCTCCTTCTATTTTTAAATAGATTTAATGAGTGGAACTGCCTCTTGATTTCCTTGTGCATGAAGAAACCTCCCATTCTCCATTCCTATATATTCCATGCTTGTATTCAAGAAAAAGGCCTGAGAATTTTGGGTATATTTCATTGTTGTGCTGCCATAATCTTGCTAGGAATTGCATAGCCAAGTTTAGATCTCTTGTGCTATCTCTCTTCTACTTGTATTGCATCTAGATTACTTCCAAGATGCCCTTGCTCAAGCGCCATCCTCTTGTTGTTATTCTTTGCATTCCCAATCCTTTGGAATCACATGAACACTCAGAGAATGAAAGGAAAGAAGCGAGGGGAAAATACGATGATACTACTGGATTTGTCAAAGCTCTTGCTCTTCCAGGTTGGAATTGTGTATTTGTTTGCTTTGTTTTGTCAAATTTTCAATTACATATCAAATAGAGTAGAGAAATAGTTCATTTCAATTAGCTATATAATTGCAAGTAGATCAAATAAATAGGAAGTTTTCTCTTCAACATTTTTAGGGAGGATGTGGGGAACAATAACTCTATTAGAGTCATGATTTGTTCTTCACTTCTGAGGTAGGGTTGGAAAGATTTTGATTGAATTAGAATAGATCTTAGATTTAGATTCACACATCTACATAGATAGTTAGCTACATCCAACTAATTATTTATTTTAAACTTGTTTATTAGATTAGATGCATTGTTTGAAAAGTTAGAAAAGAACAAAAACATTTATTTTCCATAGATTAGATTGTTTTATTGATTTGTTATGATATATTGAGAAAACACCAAAAATATAGGTTAGATTTCCTTTGATAGATAGTTTATTTATTGAAAAAAAATCAATTCATCTTGCATGACCATCAACGGTCTACAATAGGAAAAGACCTACTGTTGTGATCCCCTGGTCCCACAACCCAACAGGCCAGAGATAATAATTGACATTGACACAAGTTTTGCTTACAATCTTATGTACACCTACCACATATGCTAAGAAAATAAAATAGTTAGAGGTATTGAACATTGCTACTAATCAAGCCTACAAATTTTGGATTGCTCTTGGAAATAGGATTTGATTGCATGCATGACCATACAAGATCCTCAACCTCAATGAGTCTTTGGTTGTGACCCACAGGTCCCACAACCCAACGGGCCTACTAGTTAGCTAGATATTGACATTAGTTTACACACATTGGTATTCATATCTTCACCACTTCCACTCGATATTATTACACAACTTTCATTGTTGAATATAAGATTGATCAGGCTAAGAATTTCTGGACAAGACCAGAAAATCACCCTTAGTTCATGTAGCTCCACTACACCTCTTGTCTCAATTTCCATGACCTTGTCTATAAACCCATATAAGGCACCTTCATGTTACTTTCCACATATTCTGCAACCAATCAATAGAATCTTGACAGAACTAGACATTGATCGGAGTCTCTGAGTAGCTATCATAACAGACCATACCATCACACCCCTTCATGTTAGGAGAGATTCTTTGCCTTAGTTTGTAGATTCTAGTATTTGTGTCAAAGATATAAGGTTTCCCAATTATCTTGATCATCACCATCACTTTCACTCCCATTTCAATTCCACAAATGGTCTGTCTTGGCATGACCTCGGGAGGTCAGGTGTGAAGAAGGTCACATGTTAATTTTCTATCATATAGTTATCATTTGAGGAACAATAAAAGTGGGTAACAAAAATGTTGGGTTATGATTTTGAAATCATATACAAAAAGGTTAAATAAAATGTAGTAACCGATGCATTATCTAGAAGGGATACATCCACATACGCATTACTATGTGTAATGTCCATGTTGAAGGCCAATTGGGTAGATGAAGGAAAACTGAAATGGGAGGAGGATAAGGATACACAATCTCTAATAAAAAATCATAGAAAGGCTCTATAACATCTAATAAATTTGAGTTCAAAAGCTAATACCCTATGGTACAAGGACAAGTTATACTTGTGTAAAGATTCTTGCAGAGCTACATGCATCACTTGTTAGAGGAAACTTTGGGTTTTTGAACACATATCATAGAGTTAAAAGAGAATTCTTTTGGGAAGGACTTAAGGGAGATGTATAAAATTTGGTATCAGAGTGTTTGGTGTGCCAACAGAAAAAAGGTGAAACCATTAAGACACCAAGTCTATTGCAACCATTACCAATTCCTAGCTAGGATGGGAGGAGGTATCCATGGATTTCATCATAGGATTGCCTTGTTCAGAGGGTAAGAATGTTATTTTGGTGGTTATGGATAGGCTCACAAAATATGCCCATTTTTGTGCCCTGTCACACCCATTTACAGCAAGTACTGATCATATAGCTTTTTTTTTGGAGATAATTAAAAATCTACATGGAACCCCAAAGATAATTGTAAATGATTGATCCTATTTTCACAAGTAATTTTTGGATATAATTATTTACATGTTTGGGTACTCAACTAGCTCATAGTTCATCTTACCATCCTCAAACTGATGGGAAAATGGAAGTGGTTAACAAATTCTTAGAGGGGTATCTATGTTGTTTTGTATCAGATAAGCAATAATGTTGGGTTAAATGGATACCACTTGCAGAATGGTGGTATAACACATATTTTCATACCTCTTCTCAAATGACCACATCTTAGATTATATGGTTACCATCCACCCTCTATCACTTCTTCCTTGAGGGTGCAAACTAAGGTTAGATATGTCAAGGAACACATTTAACATCAACAACAGGTTTTAGCTAGTTTGAAGGAGAATTTTGCATCGGCACAAAACAAGATGAAACAAAAAGCAAATTAACACCGTAGTGAATTTTTTTTTGAAATTGGTGACTGGGTTTTTTTACATTTGCATCCTTACAATAAGATGTTCTGAAGCAACAGAAAAAGGAAAAAAATTACTCCTAAATATTATGGTCCTTATCAGGTTCTACAGAAAATTGAAAGTGTTACTTATAAACTAGAGTGTCCTTAATCTTAATGCATACACCCAGTATTTCATGTTTCCTTCCTGAAGAATTTTATTGGAAAAAAATTTACAGCCCAAACAGAGCTACCATAACTTGATGAGGAAGGAAGAATCATTTTGGAGACAAAGAAGATTATACAAACACATATTAAGAGGCTAAGAAAGAGACATTAAGAAATATCTGATCAAGTGGAATAATCTAAGCATAGAGGATGCAACCTGGGAGGATGAAGGTTTTCTACAGCAACATCCAAGATTATTCAACTTTGAGGAAAACATTGGTTTGAAGGGGAAGGGAATGCTACGCCCTTAACCTATTGCTTGTATTAGGATATAAATATCCGACTTGTGGCTTACCATATCATTTTATTATGTCATTTATACTTTCTCATGCTTAGTAGGTCGGCCTTGGTGATGGCCATAACATAGGAATAATATATATAGGGGATTGTAGGAAGTATTTGATCATCATTAGAGAATTTGATTCTTATTATATGGTTTTGAGGTTTCCCCCTCAAAGTGGTGAAGCTATTTTAATTGCATATTGAGATCATTTATCTGTAATATTATGTTCTTTACTATTCTATTGCTACTCATAATATGAATTATACAAGTAATTTCATTACACATGAATTTTTTTTTATTTTTTTAGTTTGAGGTTTTATTAAATATGTATATATACATATATATTTATATATGACCAAACACATATAAAATGACCAAACATGCATTTTTAAGAGGCTATAAATAAAACCAAATTTACTTGAAAATTTATAGTATTTTTAATAATGAGTGCTAGTTAATTAAATATCCATTATACAAAGTGGGACCATTTATAAATATTATTTCACGAAAAAACCAAATTTATACCATTATAATGAGTGCCTAATTAAATCCTACAACATTTATAAATATATCTACAACTAAATATATCTACATCTACATGGTTATATGTTTGGGAATCCTATCAACTTCTTCCCTCAACCACAAATCTTCACCACAATGACAACTAGACTTATGTTCTTTTAATGTAAGGTACCCTAATCATTATAGCATTAACTTTAATTCCTATATGAAAAAAATTACATACTCATTTATAAACAACGATAATAAAGATTTGTTTTATGAAAGAAAAGTTAAAAATATTTATTTATATTAACATTATAAAACATAAAGAATACATGGGAAGATAGTAACACAAAACTAATTCACTAGGCAAACAAGAAGCCATGGAATTTGATATAGAAAAATTTCTATAGATTTAGAATCTATTTCTATCCGTACTCTATAAATACTAAGAAGATACTTTCAAGTACACCAATGAAGTCATTTTTTAACATAAGGATACAAATAAAAACTAATTTAGGTCTATAACACGTAAAACAATCTTTCCCTTTCATTTGAATGACAACCACCATATAAATAACTCACAATGCACAAGCTCTCCAAGTATGTGTTAACATCCTGCATGCCCCACTTAGCCCCTGCGTGCTTTTTTCTCTTCTCCCCTCTTTTTCTTTGTGTTTTGGTCTTGATGTGAAACCGCCACCCCACAGGTGGCGGTCTCGTGACCGCCCCGGCGAGGGTGGCGGTCTATAACCGCTGCCCTGCTCAGGGTGGCGGTCCTTCACGCATTTTCCAGAATGTTCTTTTTAACGTGACTCATGTAAAAATTCAACATTTACCAGCTTTTTTCACTGCCTTTGCTTGTATTTATGATTCTGGTTCCCTGGAATAGTGTTTTTGCATTGTTTATGGTTAAAGAGTTCAATTTGGTTTTCACCTTTGGGTAAATGGGAATTCTATAAATATAGCTTGGCTTGTGCTCAAGCAAATGGCCCCTCAAATTTGCCTCTCAATTTCTCATTTCAATAGCTTAGTCTTTCAATTTTCTTAGGATTCATAGTTTTATTTGTTGCATGCATGGTTAGTGTTGTTTTGCTGTTAGGAAGCCACATAATCTTCTTGTGCTAGTGTTGTTCTTATTTCATGCAATTCATTGGAAATAGGATAGTTTGATTTTAGTAGGAAGCCATTAAAGTTGTAGGTTTGTTCGTCAAAAAGGATAGTTTCAGGTTCTGGACATTTTATGTTGTATGACTCACAATAAATCCCGCTAGGAATTACATAAGCCAAGCTCTGTTCTCTTGTGCTATCCCTCTCCTACTCGCATTGTATTCAGTCTGCATCCAAAGCTGCCATTATTTTGATACCAACTTCTATTGATGCTAACATCACATGCTTTTCTAGATTCACGTGAGCATGAAGGAATGAGGAGATCACACTGAGGGGACAAAGCCACACACCATCGGATTCGCCACTGTTCTGCAAAATCCAGGTTCAAGCTTTCAAAGTTCTAGTTAAAACATATCAAATAGAGTAGTCAATCATTTCATTTCAGTTAATCTCACTTTCGATATTGCCGGGGAAGTTGTGGGGATTGATAGTTTCTGAGAAACTATGATTCACTCCTCACTTCTGAGGTAGGATCGAGAGTCTTTCAAATAGATTAGATCAGTTATCTGGTTATTTAGAATAGATTACAAACTGCACAGAGCAAGTAGCTATACTCGGTTGCTTTGTTTGTTTTAATTTCGTTATTAGTTTAGTTGTCAATTTCTAGATATTTTAAATAATTTCTCTTTCAATTTGTTCAAATAGTTCATCATCAAAAACACAAAAATAGAGAAGTTATATATGTTGTAGATATACTTTACATAGTTAATTTTACTTACTTTTTATTAGTTAGATTTATCATTTTTCTTTTGCATGACAATCACGGGACCTAGGAGCCGAGAGAATACGTATTCGAGCCAATCGTGCCTCAACCCAATCTTGTTTACAGCAATATTGATATAGATCAGAATCTTAGAATCCAAGTCTTCAGAACAACAACAGACTTACAACAAATCAGCTCACAGTTAAGAGGGTTAAACATAGAAGATGACCAAGCACACACGTTTTGGTCAAACCAGCCAAACTACAGATTACCCTAGATAAATATCCACATGATTGTAGAAGGGCTTGAAAGAGAAAACATGTTCGGTTGTGACCCTTTGGTCCCACGGCCGAGGCACGGGAGACATTCTCACTGACATAGACACTAGCTTAAGAATTCAGGTTGCCAGAACACCTGTAAGGTACTCTGAGAAGATTGCACAACTTGTAGTTCTAAATATAGAGGCCGAAAAGGCATACGACTATTGGATATTAGGGATTAGGGATTGATTCCACATATGACCATTGAAGGTCCACAACAACCATGAATCTACGGTTGTGATCCAAATCCCTGACCCAACGGTCCCGGGTCAATCGAGACGTGATGTTGATGTTGGCTTACGCACATTAGTATTTAGATCCACTCCACTTCCACTGACCACCATTATGTTAGACATATCACATTCCTTGTTAGACATATGAGCTAACAAAGCTAAAGATTTTTGGACTAGACCAGGAGAATCACCATAGAATCCACTATATATCCATCATCCATCTATGACCCTATCGGAGATATACGAAACAATCCGAGGTCATTTTCCCCGTATCCCCAACCTATAGATCGGATCATCATGCGAGAGCTCGATATTGATTGGAGCCTTGAGAGTCATCCTCCTCACCGACCGATCTATCATGCCTAGTTTAGGTTAGGAGGGCCTTCTTTGCCTTAGATTCATAGATTCCATTAGTGCGTGTCGAAGACATAAGATTACCTAACTAGTCTTCTACATACCCCCACGTATATTCCATCCCCACCGTTGTCTCGGCATGACCTCGGGAGGTCGGGTGTGAGGAAGAGTTACTTGTAGATTCCCATGCTCACTTGTCACTTTTCCATCGTACAAAATTGGTTGGTGAACCCTACTTTGACGTTTGAGACAAACAACTTGTTTTTCATCTTTTTCATTCCACATCTTTTACGCCACATTAGCCTTCACATCAGCTTCACCAACAAAATTGGTGAACCCGACATGAAAGGAACAGTTCTTCCTTTACCTTTCCCCTTTTAGTGTTTCATATTTCTTCCATCCACCTTCGCTCTTTCCCATTATTCTGTGGGTATTCATATACCCCCGAATATGTCGGGATTCGATGCATATGGCAGACCTCTCCTAGGTCTTGAAGCATATTACGATCAATTGAATAGACAGCCATCACCCTCGCTCTCAGCATGGGGTGACAACTATTCAACTAACCAATTGTCAACACAAACTCCACCCCAAGGACTAGATATAGTTCTTCTTTCCAAATAGAGGAGTTGGATCAGCTCACTCAAACACAACACCCAGAGCCTTCGGGCTCGAACAACATGACGTTTATAGGAGAATCTGGTTCATCTCCTCAGGTATTGCTTAGACCACAAATTAGTAGACAATCGGATCCATATCCATTTTTAGATGATGAACATTCAGTGTGTTATGCAGGAATGAACAATGCTCTCGGAGTATGTACCCACCTATAGGAAGTTTACAAACATGACCGAGGTCTCGTTTCAAGAAAACACCTCCATGCCACTACCTATAGGAAATGCCCTCGGTGAAACTTGGCAGGGAAATGATCAATTCATAGCGGGGTACCACATGCCTATACAACCTCAGGATATACAACAAATGCCACTAAGGAAAAATATTGTGACTTCACCAAATGAAGTCATCTCAACTTTAGTAGAAAAAGTTAGAGGGTTAGAACTTGCTCAAGCAAGTCAAAATTCTCAATTCATGCAGGTAGGAAATTCCAATCCTCCACATCATCCTAGCCAAGTAGACCTCCTCACAGGAATAGGCACGTTGGGCATGCCTCCTCAGTATTCACAACAAACCCCAACTAGAACCGCCGTTTTCTAACACCATTCCGGTGGAAAATATGATACCTCCGGTCTAGTACAAAATAATCCATTCCTGGGCAATACTCCTCCATACTTAAACATGTATTCCAAATCACCACAAGGAGATATGTTCTCTCTCTCCGGCATGTTCACTCAACCACAGGGATTTCCTTATGCCCCTGCAAATGCATATGCTATGCCATATCAACAACCCATTCCACCTCCACCCCCTCAGTAGGCACCATCGATGGTCGAAACCTATGCGATAGGGACTTATTTAGAATATTTGAAAGAACCCTTAGACTTCACTATACTGAAAGCGTCATGCTTCCAAGACCTCTTCCGATTTTCCCAAATACAAAGGGGAAGGAGACCCGAACACACATATCAAGGCCTATGCCATAACCATTCGAGAACTGCTCCCTTGGGATGGGGTTGTTGCTAAAATATTTCCCAAAACTTTAGAGGGCATTGCCCTCGATTGGTATTATAGAATACCTGAAGCTTCCATCCATTCATTTAAACAACTCGTTTTAGAGTTCATTAAGGTGTTTGACATGAACAAACTGTTGAGAACAGGAATCAGGGAATTCTTGCACATTAAACAAGAACACAATGAATTTGTTGCTCACTTCATCCAAAGATGGCGTACAGTCCTTTATTCTTGGCAAGTGCTCCAAACATGGACCAAATGGAACTATGTGATTTATTCCTTCATTCTCTCAGTAGAGAGGTAAAGGAAGAAGTCCAGAAGTTCCCACTAAGGACTTACGATGAAGTACTTGAGAGCGCTCTCGAATAGATCAAGCGGCAATAGATAGTGGTCGCAAGACGTATGGAACAAATGGGAGGTTAATCACCCCCAACCAGAATACTACGACTTATCCTACTACCACAAATGTCAATCAAGGACCTAAAATCCTTAACAAAAATCATGGGCGTAACCACGGATGGAGTAGCCCTGACCAAGCAAAAAAAAAAATGTTGTAAATACTCCACCACCGATTAACAATCAACGAAACAACAACTTTACCCCGACAATCAATACAGTGGATTTTAATCATCCACAACAACAACAACAACAACAAAGGAAGACCCAGACACAGGGTCCAAGTCAAAATTCAACTGGATATCAAACCAAAACCAAAACCAAAAACAAAAAATGCAAAAAAATCCTAATAGTCAATGGTTTAATCAGAGTTTTGGACCACAATATGTGCCAAACCAACAACCTAGGAATTACAATCCTAACTCGTATTGTGGTTTCCACAAAATTTGAGGCCATGACACTAGGACTTGCCGTGATTACAATAAATTCATGCAACGTTTGCCAGAAGAACAAAGACAACTTTTCATAGATATGTTCTTAGTAGATCCTGCATCACCTACCCCAAATACTTTCGGGAGCAGTCTCCCCTCAAAATGCACCCCTCAAGATCTTCAACGATCCACTCCCAAATCACAATAACAACAAATTAAATCCAAATGGGATGAACAAGGTGTAATGATAGGAAACAATGATCATGAAGCCTCGACTTCACTAAATCCACCTGTTGCACCACAATTAGGAAGTCAGCCATGACCCAAGATAGTCGGTTTAGTGGAGTTAGACACCGAACTACACGTGGAAGCCATAACAAGGACACGAGAGTATTCCTCTCAGCCAAATCCAAGTTACCCGCTAGAGGCAGATAACATCCAACAAATATTAGTAAAACCCGTAGGTGCCTATGATTTAATTAATGACCTAACAAAAACCTTCTCTCACATCTCCTTTTTGGACTTATTGAAGAACTCTCCTACCCATAGGGCTGCTCTTTTAGAAGCATTAGGTTTAGGTCATTTAATTAACATCACTCCACCTCCCGAAACATAGGTAAACCATATAGACTTTGATATCCACCCTCGGGGCAGCCGGATAGGGATACCGAGTTTATATTTGAAATAAACAAAATGCCAACAGACGTTGAGATTGCACGCAGAGGTGATCCACCTTACATTTGCAAGTGTGGGTTTATAACAATTACGTTAAACGTGCAATGGTTGATGATGGGGCAGCAGTTAACATAGTCCCCTTCTCTTTCCTTCAAAAGCTAGGGTATGGAGAAACAAATTGTTCCACGACTCGGAATACGCTAAGAGGCTATGATAGCCTTAAAGCCACTTCGATTGGAACTATAATACTACCAGTCACCTTAGGACCCAAAACAATCCTAACTGAGTTTTATATTATAGATCGGGAAACCAACTATAATATGATCCTCGGCCGACCATGGATACACCGTATGAAGGCAATCCCTTCTACGTTATTTCAAGAAGTAAGATTCTTGCACTTAGGAAAGGTATTCATAGCAAAAGGTGATCAAAACCATTCGATATACACCTAGCGGACCTAAAGAAAAGGCCAGGCATTCACTCTGAGTTTGAACTCCCAACAAACCAACTTAATAAACCAACCGACGTCAAAACCGGAAGAAAAGTTGGTACCTACAATAGAACTAGAAGTTACGAACCTAATCAAGAATATCCCAGCCCTCAAGGATGAGGCTAACATTTGTAAAATAGTATCATTAGGAACTACTGCAAAGATTGTTGAATTGCTAGAACAGGATCTACCAATTTTCCTACCATTTGATTATGTAGGCATGGGATATACCCTAGGTGTTGGTTCTCTTCAGTGAGAGGATCTCTCTGCATGGTAGAAGTAAGTAAAGCGAGATGAAAATTGATGCGTAGCAAATGTCCCAATGTCCATCTTCCCAACTAAATATTGGACTCTCCATTTTGATGGAGCTAGATGTCATTATGGGGCTGGGGCAGGTGTGATCTTTACTTCACCCGAAGGAAAGATCTTACCATTCACCTTTAAATTAAATTTTGAATGTACAAACAATGGTTTGAGTATGAAGCCCTCCTCCTTGGCCTCATCCTAGCTAAAAGGCTCGGTGTTAATGACATCAGGGTGTTAGGAGACTCTCAATTAGTAGCAAACCAAGTCTCTGAGGTGTATGAGACTCAGAGTTGAACACTTACAGCTCTACAAAACAACAGTATTAGATTTGAGCAAAGAGTTTGACTTCATATCAATTGAAGCAATCCCATGAGAACAAAATCTTCTCACAGATTCGATAGCAACCTCAGCTTCACGTTTCACTCCAAGTAGTGAGTTGGAGGACACCCGTTTCATGGTATCCCTTCATGCTTGAACCATTAGTGAAGAAAATGTCAAACCCTCTTTTAATGAACATAGCTGAGAACAAATCTACTAGCTTAGATCACGTTGATAGTGATAGAGCTACTCTTGATTACTTAAATGCCTATGCAGCATTACATCTCACCCATCACGTGGTAGATTTGTCTTTAATCCCACATTCATCTTCTTACTTTGGAAATCCCATGATAGAGCTTCCCCACAAAAGGAACTCGACATATATGGTAGAGAATGGAGAAGATCTGGAACTACCTCTAGCCCCGCCTGAGTTTGAAGAAGGTAACACTTCTTTAATCGAAGAAATGATTGATATTAACATCGGAACGGAGGAAGAACCGAAGATCTTGAAACTAGGATCTTCGTTAACTCCAGAAGAAATAGAAATACACACTCGAATCCTCAAAGAACATCAGAAGGCTTTTGCATTTAATTATAAAGAAATGACAGGGGTTGCACCACACATCGCGGTACATAACCTCATCACCAAATCAGATGCAAAGCCAATTAAACAAAAATGAGACCAATGAAACCCAAGGTAGCTCTCATGGTGAAAGAAGAAGTAATGAAACTCCTCCAAGTAGGATTCATCAAACCAGTTGATTACTCTCAGTGGGTATCTAATATCGTTCCCGTTCTCAAAAAAATGGGAAGATACGCATTTGCATAGATTTTGAGACATTAACAAGGCGTGCCCTAAGGATGACTTCCCGTTACCATCCATAGACGTCATCGTTGATGCAACAGCTAGATTTGAGCTTTTGTCTCTCATGGATGGATTCTCGGGATACAATCAAATCAGAATATCTAAACAAGACCAAGCCAAAACCACGTTTATAACTCCTTGGGGAACCTATTGCTATGTTGTTATGCCATTCGGTCTCAAGAACGTTGGCGCTACATACCAGTGGGCAATGACATATATATTTCATGATCTTATTCACAAAATCATGGAATCCTATGTAGATGACTTGTTGGCAAGGCCAGGAAGCGTTGTGATCACCCGAAGAAGTGCTCCGCATCATTCTTTCACGTTTGATAGAATACGGAGTCACACTAAACCCAGAAAAATGTGTATTTGGTGACGGGAGGAAGCTCTAGGTTACATTATATCGTCATGAGGGATCGATGTAGACCCAGCTAAAATCTGGGTTGTTCTTGAAATGATCCCACCATCGGATGAATCTGGAATCAGGTCATTTCTTGGGAAACTCGGTGCAATCCGAAGATTCATCCCAGATTTAAGCTTTGCCATTCATCCAATCAACAATCTACTCAAGAAAGATTATAGTATCGATTGGACCAAAAGCTGCTGATGAGGCTTTCAAAGTAGTTAAGTGTTTCTTGTTGTCACCACCTATGCCTCGCTAATGCCTCCTAAGCAGACCGCCCTTTAATCTTATATTCATGAGCTAGCTATGATGTCTCGCTAGCTTTGCATGTTGGCTCAAGAAGATGATGACAAAGAGAACGTGTGATCTATTTTATTAGCTGAACATTGCTCGATTATGAAACACGTTATACTGCACAAGCAGATGAGAATGCCTTGCCATAGTCTTCATAACCAAATGCTTAAGACATTACATGCTAAATCAAGAAACAAGGGTCATTGTAAAAATAGACCATTTATGAACTTTCCTCATGCAAGGGTCCTTGTCTAAAAAGGTTGGACACTTTATAACCTTAATGGGTGAATTTGAATTAACTTTTGTAAACCAGAAGTCCGTTAAGGGACAAATCATTGTAGATTGGTTAGCTGATAACCCATTAGATGGAGGTGATCTAGTAGATCTGGACTTTCCCGATGAATGCATATATTACGTCGAAACTAGACCTCCCATCTCTGAATGTCCTTGGTATACTGATATTATTAATTATATCATGGACCATACATATCCAGAAGGTGCTACACACAACAAAGAAGGTGGTTACGCATTATCGTAGCTAAATACGTTATTATAGAACAAGTGCTCTATCGTAAGGCTTTCGATGGAATGCTTCTAAGGTGTGTTGACACAGAAGAATCCAAGAAGATTCTCCATGAATCTCATAGTGGAATATGTGGAGGCCACTTCGGTGGTCATGCCACCACTCACAAAATACATCGGATGGGCTATTTCTGGCCCACTCTAGAGCACGATGCGTAGTAGAGTTTGTATGCAAGTGTCATAAATGCCAAGAATTTTCCCATGAGATTCACATGCGGCACAAGCTCTATAACCAATCGCAACTCCATGGCCCTTTTCTACATGGGGCCTAGATTTGATAGGAAATTCTCTCCTCTCATATGAGATGGCCATAACTTCATAATCACGGCCTTGAGTATTTTACTAAATGGGTAGAGGCTATGCCTCTACCCTTTATACCAGTTGTCGTGATCGCCAAGTTCATTTTGAACCAGATCATTTTGAGTACGGTGTCCCACAAATCATTATCTCGAGATAATGGGACTTCTTTTAAGAATGATGAGGTTCGTGAGCTATGTAATAAATTTAAAATAAACCATCATCTGACCTCCTGTATTACCCTCAAGCCAATGGACGAAATTTGAAGCAACAAACAAAACATTGAAAGCTATTCTCCTTAAAACGGTAAAAGAAAATAAATGAGATTGGCATTTAAAGTTATACCCGGCCTTGTGGGCCCACCGAACCTCAATAAGAACACCCACAGGAGAAACTCCTTTCTCATTGGTATTCGGAGCAGAAGCAGTTCTCCCACTTGAGGTTGAAATACCAGTCTCTGCATCTCATTACAAGGGATTACGGATGAAGACGCTTATAGAGAAGCACGTCTCTCCCAACTAGAAAGCCTAGATGAGGCCTAGGTTAGATTTGAACAGTGGCATAGAGTTTATGTTGACCGGATGTGCCGGTAGTATAACAAAAAGGTCTATGAATGAGATATATATGAAGGAGATCTAGTTCTAAGACTAGACAGCCGGATTGATAAAAAGACCGGTGAAGGAAGGAAATTCGGCCCAAATGGTTGGGCCCATACCGAGTCACGAAAGACTATGGAAATGGTGCATATCTCTTATGTACATTGGAAGGTGAGGAATTCAATGAAACAGTCAATTCCTTGCATCTTAAACGATTCTATGCATAAGCGACCCACACTATTTGTATAATTATATCTACATTGCATCTTCATGTAGTTAGGTTCATTTTGTCCACTTGTTTCGTACAATTTTGTGATCAAGGAACTTATTCTCAAAGCAATTCATTACAAACTTCTGATGGTATTGGCATAATCATTCCAATCATACTTCTTCATTTTCATAACATCATCACCATCGTTTTGAATCATTTCATCAAATAAAGCTAGATATGACAAAGTCTTAATGGTAACCATACCAAGGTCTGCATGCTTGTTCTCACTTTTGGTTTCTTCCTAGGATAGGTGTCTTGCCTATGGTCTATTCTAGAAGCTTCATAGTGTCACATCTATCCCGTATGTATATCTCTTTGGAAATAAGAACATATTGACATTTTGCTCAAATATATAAGTCAAACATAGATCAAACAGAAAATTTTATTTTTACACATTTCCTTGCCCTACCAACCTTCGGTGATGAGCTTGCGTCTCTTACTAGTGACGTAGGGTTGGGAAAGGATGGGAATGCCCTTACTCGCCTATACCTTGTCCATGGTGATAAGCCCATGCTTCTTACTAGTAGCATGGGGCAAGGTGTAGGGGGTCCTCTTGACAAATAAACGTTGAAGGTCATAAGCAAACAATTCAAATGAACCTTTGAAATCTTGAGTCAAAAACAAATGAATCAGATGTCCAAAATTCCAAGAGAGCTCAAAACCCCGAAAACCAGATTTTGTCTACCATGTGGCCATCTACGGATCTAAGTCTAGATAAACCACAAAGCAAGTAGCATTCTAAACTATGGAGTCACTTGAGTAGAGTAGGTTTGTAGCATCCTAATTTGGTTCCACCAAATCTTTGTCTATCTCTCATCACTACCATTCAACAAATTTCATAGCTTGTGCCCTTTCTAGCTCTCGGTGATGAGCCCTCGCATCTTACTAGTTGCGTGGAGTTAGGAGTGGGGCAAGTTCATCTGCTCATCATACCGGTTTATCATCTCATTTTGTCAAAACAAATATGAAGTACCGAAAAATTGCTTATAGAAACTAAAGTTCAAGATCACATTGTGTCTACATTATCATATATCAGCATCACGAAATACAAAAAGAAAGAAAGCACTTGTATCATTTGTTCTCCATTGCATACATTCTGAAAAGCATATAAAAACAACATTATAGTTTACATGGAAATGAATCACAAAATCATAGATACCAAGAGTCTGATCCAAAAAGAATATATATATATATATATATATATATATAATCAAGTTTCTGTACAATGCCATCATGCGCTAAGCATGGTCAAAATGCTCAAAGAGCCGGGAAATACAAAATACATCATATAAATAATCTAAGAGAGCCAAGTGGCCTCTCAACCCCTATGAGATCCCTCGAAGGTGCATGCCCATGTCTAGGACTCGGCTACGCCGGCGCTCTGAGTGCACGGAGGGCTCACGATCCCGAGGAGCAGCTGCGGCCTCGCCATGAGAGTGACTCCTCATCAGGTGCTCTGTTGTCTGTATATACCCTACCAACTCGGTATGGAGGGTAGTCACCATCTTGGCCACATGCCAGATAGGGGAAAAAATGTCGGTATGCCTACCGGCTGCTGAAGGCTCCCCTGCATCCACGGATAGCTCTGCATGGGTCTTCTCCATGGGGATCATCAGGGTATCAGTGCATACCCAGTGAATCAGGTCTCGCCACTCATCAGTAGTCTCTGCAAGCAAAGGAGAAAACAAATTAGAAATAATCAAAAGATAAAAACAAAAGTAAACAAAAGGAGAGATAGCAACTAAGACAATCATAGCTAAAAACAAACATTAAAGAGAAGGATGATAACTCACTCGGATCTCGGGCCTCCAAGATGGATCTCTAGGGTCAGCACCTACCACAGATGCCACCGCTTGGTGATGTGTGCTCCTCCCATGCTGGGGCCACATAACGTCCTACTACGGACTCATCCTCTCACCCAAGCCCTGAGAAAGTGGCTCCTCTGAAGCTAGGGTCACCCTCTCTGCACTCTGCTCCCCCTCTCCCTGTAAGATATCTTGAGTGTCATGCCACTCAGGATCAGTCCTCCTCTCTACCTGACTCACTGACCTCAGCCTCGGTCTCCTCCTCCATCTCTCCCCCTGTGAACTCCTCGGACTCAGAGTCTATATCAATCAATGGGGGGTCGTCTCTATGGGGCGGGACCGGCGGCAATCTAAAGTAAGGGTGCCTGAGGAGCACCGGCTCTCCCTCGAGCACGTACTACCCTCACCTAGCTGCAATGGGGACACCAGGAGTAACAACGGTCCAACCCCGCCTCTAGGACCTCCCCTAGCCTCCCGAACTGATCTGTATACTGGCACCACTGGGGGAAGCATACCCACGTAAGGAAGGCCAAACTGCTTTGAGGCACTCGACAAAAGGATGTATCTCCACCTTCCCCATCTGTCCACAAGCTGCCCTGTGGTGGGAGCAAGAGATCAAAGTAAGAGCCTCCTCGCCCCATAACCCTGCCATGGCCTGATAGGGTGTGGCCTCCATATCATCAGTGGTCGAGGAGGTGGTGGTGGTGGGGTGCTCGAGCACCGACATATCTATCCATCTGGCTGCCCTCATGGCTCGGGATCTGCCACCTCACACCTCTCCCATAAGGGATGAAATGCTCATAGACCCAACTCATAACCAGGGTCGGATGGCTCAATGACTATCCCCTATAAATGAACCACCCAGTACAAATCATGATAGGTGGTCCCAAGAATGTCGGCTCCCCAGGCGTAAATCCGGCCATGTCCCTCAATCTGTGTAATGATGGGGGACAGCAATAAAGTAAAGTGTCTCCTCCCTTGTCCCCGATCAATCTCGAGGCAAGGATCCCCATAATGGCCTGGTGAATCAAGGGGATAGGTAGGCTAGGAATAGATCGGACCCTCACCCCCTTCTTCGAACCAGTGGAGATAACTGTGTCTCCCATATATGAAGCCCACTGTGCTATCTGAGCCCGTGACCCTGTTGTCTCAAGTGTGAGCCATCTCCCGATGATCGGGACCCCAAGATGGTAAACATCCTCCAAAGTAATGGTCCACTCACCCCTGACTCCTGGAAATCGGAAAGTGTTCCGATCAGCATCCCAATATGAAAACAAGTCACAAAGTATGTGACTAGAAGGTGCAACATGCGGGACCCGTGATATATGCAATATCGGCCCTCTGAAGAGTGTCTGCTCATCTGAGAAAGGGCATCAATCTCTTGGAAGCCAATCACACACACTCTCTCTCTCTCTCTCTCGGCTCCATCGGATATACTCCTCCTTCATGCATACACCCAAAAACACACAAAAAGGAGTAAGTTAGTATTCAAAATGACATTAGAAAAATCATTAAGACATATAAGAATGCTAGAAACACAAAAATGAATTCAAACAAGTATTTTTTGCATTACGTGAAGGACCCTTACCCCCTGAGGGGGCGGCGGTTCCGTAACCACCACCTTAAAGGTGGCGGTCTTGTAACCGCCACCCTGATCAGGGTGGCGGTGTGTAACCGCCGCCTGCTCAGGGTGGCGGTCGTGTCCCAAATTTCCACGCGGGTCACGTGCCTAAAAATGCCTAAAAACACAAAAAATGACTATTTTGACCAAAACAAAGCCTACCCATTAGGCGCCCCCTAAGTGACCCTATTAAAACTGACATTTTCAAAAATAATCCCCCCATGACAAAGATTTCACCATTTTAACATTTTGGGGATAAAAATGGTAAATCGAGAAAAACTAACTTGTGATCTCGCGGGTCGGTGTTCCGCTCGTGGAGGCATGATCACAATCTCGTCCGAACGTTTTGACTATACTCTCGTCAAAAACCATCACCGTGGGTCCCAGAGCTCAAAATCAATCAAATCGACACGCATGTAAATGAATAGGAAAATGGGCCCACTTTTATATATATAGCATCTTGACTTGTTTTGAATGCCCCTTTTCATAGGTTTGGAGTGCCGACGGAGGTAAGTTCTTATCCCCGCACAAATGGTACGTCCTCATTTCATATTATTTTAGTATTTATTTTTTGATCTATTTTGTCTATCTGCACTTGAGTCCTCTTTTCATTTTGTAGGTAGTGGGAATCTTGGAGGGCGTCATTTCGACACACGGGCGTATCAGGTATAAATTCTAACTTCCCATTTGGGACCGCCATACTCGGACCCACCATTTTACGCCTCTTCATGGCTAAAATGCTTCTCCGAGGGGGCAATATGTACGTACCCAAAATTGTAGGGTACTGCACCACTGGAACAATGTTACACGTGCCCCTGATGATGATCTGAGTCTCCTGCAAGGTGTTCGGGATCCAGAAAAGCTCTCCAAGTATGCGTTAACATCCGCATGCCCCGCTTAGCCCCTGTGTGCTTTGTTTTCTCTTCTCCCCTCCTTTTCTTTGTGTTTTGGTCTTGATGATGAAACCTTGCCACTGGCTAGGTGGCGGTCTCGTGTGACCCCCCAGGGGGGCGGCGGTCTGTAACCGCCCCTGCTCAGGGCGGCGGTCCTTCACGCATTTTCTAGAATGTTCTTTTTAATGTGACTCACGTAAAAATTCAACGTTTACCACTTTTTTTCACCGCCTTTGCTTGTATTTATGATTTTGGTTCCCTGGAATAGTGTTTTTGCATTGTTTATGGTTAAAGAGTTCAATTTGGTTTTCACCTTTGGGTAAATGGGAATTCTATAAATAGCTGGCTTGTGCTCAAGCAAATGGCCCCTCAAATTTGCCTCTCAATTTCTCATTTCAATAGCTTAGTCTTTCAATTTTCTTAGGATTCATAGTTTTATTTGTTGCATGCATGGTTAGTGTTGTTTAGCTGTTAGGAAGCCACATAATCTTCTTGTGCTAGTGTTGTTACTATTTCATGCAATTCATTGGAATAGGATAGTTTGATTTTTAGTAGGAAGCCATTAAAGTTGTAGGTTTTGTTCGTCAAAAAGGATAGTTTTAGGTTCTGGACATGTTTTATGTTGTATGACTCGTAATAAATCCCACTAGGAATTGCATAAGCCAAGCTCTGTTCTCTTGCGCTATCCCTCTCCTACTCGCATTGTATTCAGTCTGCATCCTAAGCTGCCATTATTTTGATACCAACTTTTGTTGATGCTAACATCACATGCTTTTCTGGATTCACGTGAGCACACGAAGGAATGAGGAGATCTCACTGAGGGGACAAAGCCACACACCCGGATTCGCCACTATTCTGCAAAATCCAGGTTCAAGCTTTCAAAGTTCTAGTTAAAACATATCAAATAGAGTAGTCAATCATTTCATTTTAGTTAATCTTCACTTTGATATTGCCGGGGAAGTTGTGGGGATTGATAGTTTATGAGAAACTATGATTCACTCCTCACTTATGAGGTAGGATCGAGAGTCTTTCAAATAGATTAGATCAGTTATCTGGTTATTTAGAATAGATTTACAACTGCACAGGCAAGTAGCTATACTCAGTTGCTTTGTTTGTTTTAATTTTGTTATTAGTTTAGTTGTCAATTTCTAGATATCTTAAATAGTTTCTCTTTCAAGTTCGTTCAAATAGTTCATCAGAAAAACACAAAAATAGAGAAATATATATGTTGTAGATATACTTTACATAGTTAATTTTACTTTCTTTAGTTAGATTTACATCATTTCCTTTTGCATGACAATCACGGGACCTAGAGCCCAGAGAATACGTATTCGAGCCAATCGTGCCTCAACCCAATCTTGTTACAGCAATAGCTGATATAGATCAGAATCTTAGAATCCAAGTCTTCAACAACAACAGACTTACAACAGATCAGCTCACAGTTAAGAGGGTTAAACATAGAAGATGACCAAGCACACACGTTTTGGTCAAACCAGCCAAACTACAGATTACCCTAGATAAATATCCACATGACTGTAGAAGGGCTTGAAAGAGAGAAAACATTTGGTTGTGACCCTTTGGTCCCACAGCCAGATGCAGGAGACATTCTCACTGACATAGACACTAGCTTAAGAATTCAGGTTGCCAGAACACTGTAAGGTACTCTGAGAAGATTGCACAACTTGTAGTTCTAAATATAGAGGCCTGAAAAGGCATACGACTATTGGATATTAGGGATTAGGGATTGATTCCACATATGACCATAGGAGGTCCACAACAACCACGAATCTACGGTTGTGATCCACAAATCCCACAACCCAACGAGACCCACGGGGCAATCTGACATTGATGTTGGTTTACGCACATTAGTATTTAGATCCACTCCACTTCCACCAACCATCATCACATAGTTATCCTTGTTAGACATATATAGCTAACAAAGCTAAGGATTTCTGGACTAGACCGGAGAATCGACCATAGAATCCACTATATATCCATCATCCATCTATGACCCTATCTAGAGATATACACGAAACAATCCCAGGTCATTTTCCCGTATCCCACAACCTATAGATCGGATCACGCAGAGCTTGATATTGATTGGAGCCTTCGAGCAGTCATCCTCACCTGACCGATCTATCATGCCAGTTTAGGTTAGGAGGGCCTTCTTTGCCTTAGATTCATAGATTCCATTAGTGCGTCGAAGACATAAGATTAAAATGTAGGACATGCTATCCTCCTCCAATCCCATGGGAGAGAGATATTGCATGCTTCCAAGTTGCACAATAAGGTGGAAAATGCAGGGGTTGTAAATACACACACACTCTAGTTGAAAAGAAGCCAAAAACATAAGCACAAAGGAGGGAACTCCATGTTTCCTCAAAATGGGGAAGAGGGGAAAAGAGGCCCAGTGTAAATAATTTTATATTTCAAAGAAATCAAACTCATAAAATAACACCATGCACCTTCACTCCTTATATCTCCTTCATATCAAGTTCCAAGACTCTTTCTTGTCAATATTTTTCAAACCATGAAAGGTTTCCTTGGAAAGGAGGGGAGATGAGTTTTAAACCATATGAAATCTCATATCCCTCATCAAACCATAAAATGTGAGGAAATAATATTATTTACATCATGGCTCACCTACTAAGCCCTGTTGCTGAAAGAGGGGCTTTCCTCCCTCTTCCCCTACATTCAAAAATCCATCTCAAGTGAGATGGATGGAGAAAATAAAGGAAGACATGATTTACATTCAACACCCAACATAACATGAAATATTACAAAACTAACAAAGAAGTCATTAATTAATATGAATATAATACAAAAGTAAAACAAGAGATATGATGGCCGACCTTAAAAATCTAAGAAATTCAATCCAAATTCAAATAAAAGTCAAGCACTCCAAGCTCCTAGCTCCTCTAAGCTCTCTCCAAACTCCAAGTGTAAAAATGAGAACCAAAACTTCTTTACCCCCTCAAAAATGGAGTTATAAGAAGGAAATTAAAAAATATTCTCACCCATGAGAGGGTGACAGATGTCACCCATCCCCTCTCAAAAAAGGACTCCCACAAATCCCCATCGAACAAAAGACAAAAGCCATAATGGAGGAAAATCTCCTAAAATCTAAATTTAAAATTAAACAAAGTATCCTCCACTACCAAGGTGGTCAAAAAACAAGAACATTAATAATGATATGGATAAGAGAGGATCAAATGGGAGGGAAAAGTCCATTTGAACCTTAAAAAAGTCCCCCTACCCATAAGTAGGGTCCAAGGGCTCCATTTTAGTGTAAATGAGAGACCCCAACAAAAAATGCAACACTTCTAATTTCCACTTTTATCCCAATTTAGAGTTTGAGAAAAGTGGCACACGTGGAGATATGGTGGGGGTCACCCAACTCATGTTTAAGTGGTCCCACTCCACTTAAAACAAGCTTAACAACATCAAATCACCACTAACACACATAGGGACCATTAGGCCCCTAAAATAAATTTAAACAAGGGTTAGAAAAATTAATACAAAATGAGTCAAGAAGGAACCACTAAGGGTGTATGAAATAATTAAGAAACAAACACAAGGCCAAACAAAAATCAAGTAAAGGTTAGGTTTTGACCTAGACGACTACTTGTGCAAATTGGAGGTGTAAACTTTGAGTCCTACATTCTCCTGCGTGGACCTGTAACTTGCACACTTGATTCACATGTCATCATACCTGCTAAATACAATAAAACTAGAGAAACAATACCACATGTATAAATAACTAGATTAATTATAGATATTAATTCTAACTAAACAACTAGTATCTAAATGAAGTAACTATGCATAACAACATGTATCCATAGTAGAAAAAATATAAGATCCATCTAAGTTATTGCATTATAACATTCAAATCATCATCACCATATGATGTAGGGGCATCACATGAAGGACATAAAAATGATAAATTCCATCCTATTTATCTTAGGAGACCATGAAATAAGGTTTGAGATCATCATATAGTGTTAGGAAGGGTTAAGACATTTAAAATTTCAAAATATATGCTTTCCTCCAAATTATGATTTAAATTCTCAAAGATGTAAAAGTGGATTTCTAATTTGGTTAGGTGTGTCAAAATGGAGTGTAAAGGTGGTGTAGACATGTTGATGGGAGTCATAGGTCATATTTAAGTCCTATATGTTAAAAAATTGTAAAAAGATGATACTTCTTATGTATGGCATGTGAATAAGACTAGATGAATCATCACTTCGGTTAAGTTTGAAGAAGTAAAATAATAAAATGAGAATGTATTCGAGAAGGGAGATAGTTAGAAAAATTCTAGAGGTAGGATGGATAGAAGGTCTCTCGTGGAAAGGGAGAGGAAGGTGTATAAAGGATGAAGAATGTTGTAGGAGAGAAGATTTGATCTCAAAGGGAAAAAGACTATAATTATTGTTCATAAATAAAGGAGGTGGATTTTGTATTGGAATTTATAAATTGCATGCTTGAGTACTTTTAATCCTTTGTAATCTTCTAGAGTATAAAACTTTGAGTTCTAAGATACCTTTTCATGGATTTGTTTAATTGATGAGACCTATTGTGGAAGACTACTAACTTTGTCTTGGATTTTTAAGAAAACATAGGACTGTGAAAGGTTTGAAAGATTATGGAAAATATGAACTGTGGAGGAGGATCTATTAATTATAAACATGTGAAAGTTGGCTTATATGGTTATAGAGTGAATTATTAGACAATTTATATTGTAATAATATTATAACCTACATCAAAATTCATTGTGAAAAGAGTAAGACTGCACCTTGTGCATGTTGTAAGTTGATCATAACCTATTATTATAAGATTTAATGAGTAATACATGAGGTGTCCGAGGTTATCAGGTTGAAAAGTGAATGAATCCCTTGATTTTATATGATTTCTCTTTGAAAATTTTGATTGAATCCTTGAAATCTGGGAAAGAGGGTTAGAAGACTCTGTTTTTGAACTTATATGCATATAAGAACCCATTAATTCAAGATATTATCTCTAATATCAAAACTTATTGTTAAAACATACGTGGATTCAAGTGTATAACACATGTAGGGACCATTAGGCCCCTAAAATAAATTTAAACAAGGGTTAGAAAAATTAATACAAAATGGGTCAAGAAGTAACCACTAAGGGTGTACGAAATAATTAAGAAACAAACACAAGGCTAAACAAAAATGAAGTAAACGCAAGGTTTTTACCTAGATGACTACTTATGCAAATTGGAGGTGTAAAATTTGAGTCCTACATTCTCCTATGTGAACATGTAACCTGCACACTTGATTCACATGTCATCATACCTACTCAATACAATAAAACAAGAGAAACAATACCACATGCATCAATAACTAGATTAATTAGAGATATCAATTCTAACTAAACAACAACTAGTATCTAAATGAAGTAACTATGCATAACAACATGTATCCATAGTAGATAAAAATATAAGATCCGTCTAAGTTATTGCATGATAACATCCAAACCATCATCACCATAATGTAGGGGCATCACATGAAGGACATAAAAATGAGAAATTCCATCATATTAATCTTAGAAGACCATGAAATAAGGTTTGAGATCATCCTATAGTGTTAGGAAGGGTTAAGACATTTAAAATTTCAAAATATATGTTTTCCTCCAAATTATGATTTAAATTCTCAAAGATGTAAAAGTGGATTTCTAATTTGGTTAGGTGTGTCAAAATGGAGTGTAAAGGTGGTGAAGACATGTTGATAGGATTCATAGGTCATATTTAAGTCCTATATGTTGAAAACATTGTAAAAAGATTATACTTCTTATGTATGGCATGCAAATAAGACTAGATGAATCATCAATTCGGTTAAGTTTGAAGAAGTAAAATAATAAAAGGAGAATGTATTCGAGGAGGGAGGTAGTTAGAAAACCTCCAGAGGTAGGAGGGATAGAAGGTATCTCATGGAAAGGGAGAGGAAGGTGTATAAAGGATGAAGAATGTTGGAGGAGAGAGGATTTGATCTCAAAGGGAAAAAGACTGTAATTATTGTTCATAAATAAAGGAGGTAGATTTTGTATTGAAATTTATAAATTGCATGCTTGAATACTTTTAATCCTTTGTAATCTTCTAGAGTATAAAACTTTAAGTTCTGAGATACCTTTTCATGGATTTGTTTAATTGATGAGACCTATTGTGGAAGACTACTAACTTTGTCTTGGATTGTTAAGAAAACATAGGACTGTGAAAGGTTTGAAAGATTATGGAAAATATGAACTATGGAGGGGGATCTATTAATTATAAACATTTGAAAGTGGGCTTATATGGTTATAGAGTGCATTCTTAGACAATTTCTATTGTAATAATATTATAACCTACATCAAAATTCATTGTGAAAAGAGTAAGACTGTACTGTGCATGTTGTAAGTTGATCATAACCTATTATTCTAAGATTGAATGATTAATACATGAGGTGTCTGAGGTTATCAGGTTGAAGAGTGAATAAATCCCTTGATTTTAGATTATTTTTCTTTGAAAATTGTGATTTAATCCTTGAAATCTGGGCAAGAGGGTTAAAAGACTCTCTTTTTGAACTTATATGCATATAAGAACCCATTGATTCAAGATATTATCTCTAATATCAAGACTTATTGTTAAAACATACATGGATTCAAGTGTATAACAATATCTCATAGAAAATTTTGTGTCTTGAATCAACCATTTAAGAAATTTAGAGCTACAACAAGCCTCTCGGGCTCAATACAATGATAGTTGGGGTTTTGAAGGAAATATCCCTTATAATTTGATTCCACCATGGGAATTGAACAAAAATTTGTAGCAATGTCTTCCCAATGTATACCAACTAATAGTGAAGTTTTGGGGTTAAAAACAAGCTTTCATCTAGTATATTTTTCTGACAGTTGGCTCAAGGGCAGTGAGACACAGTTTGAGGATAGTTTGGAGAGTATATTTATAAAGGAATGAGTAGTTATACCATGAACTTGACCTTAAAACTTCTTAGTAACCTAAAAATAATAAATTGGCACTCATAAAACCATATATTGAACTTTAAAGACACCCACAAGCTATAATATGCATGAAAATGTAGTTGAAGAAACCTAAGTGAGGGTTTTGTAACAAGAATACAAAAGGTAGAGTATCGGGAGATGGGTGACGATTCAAGTTTTGAAACTTTAGGATCAATTTTTAATGGGAAAATGTGAACTAATTGGTCTAGTTATACATTTTGTGTAATCATAGAACACTATATACTAGGTTGAAGCAAGGCATATTGACTTAAGGGTTTAGAAAGCAAAATTTGCAAAAGAGACCTATAATATGTTAATCAAAGAATTGAGTAATGATATTTCAAAAGCATGTTAAAGGTGTGGAAACATAACTATTGAAGGATTTGGTTCATCAATGCTATATTTGAAAGATGATGAATTATTTGAGAGCAAGAATTGTGTTTTTGAGAACAAGAGCTAATGAAGAGTGATAGGGGTAGTTTTAAGCAAGTTAGGTTTAAGGTAAAGCTTTGATCTTTTGGCTTGAAATTTAGAGATGGGATTTAAATTTTTATACGTGTGGAGCATGGTAAGAAGGTTGCAAAGAACATTAGGAGATAAAAACTAAAATGTTTCTTGATAGAATAAAGAAGCTAGTTAAAACAATTTGAGGAAGGTAGCTTGACAAGAAAGTTTGAATGAAGGGTGAAATTTTGGTGCTTGAATTACTTGTAAAGAAGAGTGCATGAGTATGTAAACAAGGGAAGGAAGTTAGTTAAGCCATCCAAGGTAATATTTGATTAGTTTATTTATTTTAAGCTATCTTTAGGCATTTGTAAAGTTGAAATAACCTCATATTACAGAGTGTGTACACGTTATTATTTGATTCTTCTTCATTTGATGAATGTATGATGAAAATTAGATAGTTGACTACATCCTTTTTGGTATCATAGAAAGGTTCTTGTTCGCTTTTTTTTTTATTATTGAAATTTGAAATATTTTGTGGGTAACCAATGAAATTGTGGAGTGTGTTTGTGAAGAGAGACATGTTAGAAGAAATGGGAGTGTGAAGGAGTGAAGGAAGAGTAAAAAGTGGACGAGAAGAGTGCGAGAAGACACCAAAATACTAGGTACTAATCCTAGGTGAGGTGTAGAGAGAGAGAAAGTGAGTGAAGAGAAGAAGAAATATATGGAGAGAGAAAAGTTAATAATAGAGTTGGTCAAGATGATTAGCCACATGAAGAGAGAGTAGGAAGTAAGAGAGAGAGAAAGAAAATAGGAAAAGAGAGAGAAAAACGAGATGTGGTTTCAACAAGAGATTACAGAGCTTAAGAAATATGTAGAACATCTAGTGGTACTATTGAAAGAAATGGAGAAAAGTCAAGGAAAAAAATTTGTGATGAGAAAGAAGGAAAAATGGCCAATTAGAGAGCTTGTAAAGAAGAGAAAGAGAATGCAGGTGAAGGTACAATTAAGAGAAATAGAAAGAAGACTCAAGCAATGTGAAAGAGAAGAAAAGAAGAAGAAGTTAAGCAAGAAGACAAAAGAGGTAAAAAAGGAAGTCATTCTTGAAGGAAGCAAGCAAATAGAAGATGAAGAAGAGGTAATAAGGATATTTTTAGCCTCCATATCAGTAAAATAACTTGAAAATAAAGAGTGCATAATTTAATTTGAGAATGAAAGGGAAAAAGAGAAATAACAAGGATAGTGCAGTTTGCAAGCCATTTTGAAGGCTTGGAAATGGATAAAGTAGAAGAAAAATCATGGTATAAATTTGTTTATGAAGATGAAGAACAATTGGGGAGGGAAATAAAATTTATTTAGGAAGCCTTGTATGGTGAAATAGGAAGATATGATGGGAAAGAGGTTGAGATAGTGATTGAACATGTAGAAAATGAAGAAGAAATAAAATTGAAGTATGAAGAATAAGAAGACAAGGATGAAGAATAGTAAGAAGTGATGAGGGAAACTATAAATGAGACCAAATGGTCTCCATATTTTTCATCTAATATTGTATTTGACTATGTTTTTATAGGTTCATTGGATAAAGAAAGGAATAATATTGAAGATAAGATGAAAATGAGATAGGAATGAAAAGAACAAAGCAAGAAAGGAATCAAGAAGCAAGGAAGAAAAGTAAAGGAAAATGCAAGGACAGAGAAAAAAGTGTGGGACCCGGGTGGTGGACATGAAGCAAGAAATCACAATGGAATAAGTTCAAGAACATGCAAAGCAAATGAATACTAAAGAAAGAATATGCAGGATTCTCTACTCCTTGGGAGTATGATGCAAGGGCATCACATGAAGGACATAAAAATGAAAAATTCCATCCTTGTCATCTTAGGAGACCATGAAATAAGGTTTGAGATCATCCTATAGTGTTAGGAAGGGTAAAGACATTTAAAATTTCAAAATATGTGCTTTCCCTTCAAATTATGGTTTAAATTCTCAAATATGTAAAAGTGGATTTATAAGTTTGTTAGGTGTGTCAAAATGGAGTGTAAAGGTGGTGTAGACATGTTGAAAGGATTCATAGGTCATATTTAAGTCCTATATGTTAAAAACATTGTAAAAATATGCTACTTCTTATGTATGGCATGTGAAGAAGATTGGATGAATCATCAATTTAGTTAAGTTTCAAGAAGTAATATAATAAAAGGAGAATGTATTCAAGAAGGGAGTTAGTTAGAAAACCTCCAGAGGTAGGAGGGATAGAAGGTATCTCATGGAAATGGAGAGGAAGGTGTAGAAAGGATGAAGAATGTTGGAGGAGAGAGGTTTTTATCTCAAAGGGAAGAAGATTGTAATTCTTGTTGATGAATAAAGGAGGTGAATTTTGTATTGGAATTTTATAAATTGCATGCTTGAATAATTTTAATCCTTTTTAATCTTCTAGTGTGTAAAACTTTGAGCTCTTAGATACATTTTCATGTATTTGTTTAATTAATGAGACCTATCATGGAAGACTACTAACTTTGTCTTGGATTGTCAAGAAAACATAGGACTGTGCAAGGTTTGAAATATTATGGAAAATATGAACCGTGGAGGAGGATATATTAATGAGAAACATGTGAAATAGGGCTTAAATGGTTGATAAAGTGCATTCTTGGAAAATTTCCATTGTAATAATATTATAATCTATATTGAAATTCATTGTGACAAGAATAAGATCGCATCTTGTGCATGTTGTAAGTTGATCATACCCTATACTTATAAGCTTATATGATTAATACATGAGGTTAATGAGGTTATCAGGTTGAAGACTGAATGAATCCCTTGAGTTTATATTAATTTTCCTTAAAAATGTTGATTGAATCCTTGAAATCTGGGCACGAGGGTTAGAAGACTCTGTTATTGAACTTATATGCATTTAAGAACCCACCAATTCAAGATATTATCTCTAATAGCAAGCCTTATTGTTAAAAAATATGTGGAGTCATGTGTATAATATTATCTCATAGCAAATTTGGTGTCTTGAATCGACCATTTAAGAAAGTTAGATCTAAAACAAGCCTCTTGGGATCAATACAATGACAATAAGGGTTTTTAAAGGAAATATCCCTTATATTTTCGTTCCACCATGGGAATTGAATTTTTTTGTATAAATGTATGCCATAAATTATATCAACTAATAGTGAAGGTTTGGGGTTAAAAACAAGTTTTCATCTAGTATATTTTTCTAACAGTTGGCTTAAGGGTAGTGAGACACAATTTGAGGATAGTTGGGAGAGTCACTTTATAAAGGAAGGAGTAGTTATACCTTGAAATTGACCTTAAAATTTCTCACACACCTAGAAATCATCAATTAGAATTCATAAAACCAGCTATAGAACTTTTAAGACACCCAAAAGCTATAATATGCATGACAATATAGTTGAAGAAACCTAAGTGATGATTTTGTAACAAGAATACAAAAATTAGAGTATCGGGAGATGGGTGATGATTCAAGATTTGAAAATTTAGGAGAAAGTTTTAATAGGAAAATGTGAACTAATAGGTCTATTTAGACCTTTTGGGTAATCATATAACGCTAGATACTAGGGTGAAGCAAGGCATATTCACTTAAGGGTTTAGAAAGAAAAATTTGCAAAAGAGACCTATAAGAAGTTAATCAAAGAATTGAGTCATGATATTTAAAAATAGTGTTAAGGGTTTGAAAACATAGATAATGAAGGATTTGGTTCATCAAGGTTGGATTTGAAAGAGAATAACTTAGTTGAGAGAAATAATTGTGTTTTTGAGAACAAGAACTAGTGAAGAGTGATAAGGGCAGTTTTAAGCAAGTTAGGTTTAAGGTAAATCCTTGATCTTTCGGCTTGAAATTTTGAGATGGGATGTTATTTTTTATTAGTTTGGATCATGGTAATAAGGTTTTATAGGATATTAGGAGCTATAAACCAAAAAAAATCATGATAAAATAGAGAATCTAGTTAATACAAGTTGAAGAAGGTAGGTTGACAAGAGAGTTTGAATGAAGGGTGAAATTTTGGTGCTTGAATTACTTGTAAAGAAGAGTGCATGAGTATGTAAACAGGGAAGGAAGTTAGGTAAGAAATACAGGGTCATATTTGATTAGTTTCTTTCTTGTAAGCTATCTTTAGGCATTTAAAAAGTTGAAAGAACCTCATATTGTGGAGTTTGTACAAGTTGTTTGATTATTCTTCATTAGATGAATGGATGATGAAAATTAGATAGTTGAATACATAACCATAGATAATAACCAAAATATAAAACAAAATGAACATACATCCATCATATTTTAAGTAAAAAATAACTACATCATATCCTTCTAGTATCCATAACCGCATAAATACAAGAAAACTAGTAATATAAATCTCAATACTAGATTGGCATTGTGTGCCTCAATCACCATATGTATAAAATTATAATTCATGAAAAAATCACATAATATCCAAATAGTACTATATCAATGTCTATGATGCGGTAAATGAAATGAGTCGGTAATAAAATGATTCATGAAGTTGGTGTGAACTACATGTTCTAGACCATATAATAGTTATACGGTTCTACCCATGTTGAGTTAGTAGCTATAAAATTTTCATCAAAGCATCTATCATTTTTATGAACATGTTCCACTACCCTACACATCTAGATCATAGATATTTCCCCGTATAACTAATTTTATCTCTCCCCTTGTGTATACGAGAAAGTACTTATCATTTATCAATCCTTTCAAATGTTTCAAGTATGAATACATTATTCTAATTTTGGATGGTTAATGTTGGAATTTAATTAATCAGAATAATTTATTTGTTATAAAACCTTTCATATTTATTAGTGTTGTGCATTCCCATTACATCTATTAAATTGATTAGCATGAAAATAGACAATTTCTTCTATATTGGAGCTCTATGGATGATTTTTGTTTATTATTATAACCATGTCCATGTAATATATCCCATTGTATTTTGTAATATGAAATATTCTTGTGTGCTTGAATTGCATTGATATTCTTGTAATAACCCCACTAAATGCCCCCTCTTTTGAGGTGAGTGAGATGGCCTCTAGCTCACTCAACTCAAAATAAATGAAGTATAACCATGTCAAATATAACATATAATCATGATTAGAACACATAGAAGAGAACAATAGGTGGAGAACATGTAGAATATGGCCCTACAAGAGGGTGAATGATAGAAATTGTGGCACAAAGAGAAAATACACACAAAAAACATGCAAGGATATGATTTTACAAAATTTAAATCTTAATCGGAGAAATGGTGATCAATTAGATATATTAGAAACACAAAATATACAAATGTGTAATGACAAAAAGTACAAACAACAAGAGGATGAGAGTGACTTAGCTGATATTTGGTTGTCTGTACTGAATTTGGGCTTGAATAATAGTAGGACATGCTCAATATAGACTCTGCATGCTTCATCTAGGATACAATGATCTACAAGTGTGTTGGACAATAACAACTAGAAGAAGACAATACCTCCCTAAGTGTTAGTGTCTAAAATGGGAGTTAGTGTTCTTGTAGTGAGTGCAAATCTAGTTCTTTTAGGGTCTGATAATGTTGTCTTAACTTCATTATAGGGTTTTATTGTCACACCTATACCTATAAAACAAACCCTAACTACCTACACAAGGAAACAACACACATTAGGCTAAATAAAATATGCATATGCTTGAGTCGGACTAACATTGGTAGTCACCCCGATGTGATTATTACTGAGCATTGCACTACATTTCAAACTCAATGTAGTAGACTACAAAAATTCCTAAATATGAGAGATGCGTGAAGGCTATAGGATGCATGAAAGGGTGCACGCTGATCGAGGAAAAAGTATTAATATAGTTCATAAATAAGTGCATGAAGGGACACATAAGAATGTGAAGAAGAACGAGTGAAGGCTTGTGCATAGGAACAACTAATTAAGGAGTTGGTTAGATTTCCAAGGTGGGTTAAAAATAGGAAAAAACATGGGTTGACGTGATTGTCAAGGCAAGCTAAAAATAGACAAAAACATGGATAAATCACATACAAGGATAATAATAGACATGAAGGATTAAAGAAGAAGCTATTTATAGCACACATTACAGAAATAGAGCTTATAGAAATAAACAAAACCATATGTGGTCTATTTATAGGGAAGATTTAATTAGAAAAGCATACAAGTTATATATAGGATTGGTCTATTTTTTGAGTCAAGTGGTGAAGGACAAGTTCCCACCCTATATATATGTATAGATATCCATGTAATGAGCCAACCTTGATTGATTACTAATGTTGTTAGAGTCCATAGCGAATCCTACCTTGCACATGAGTATGTAGATGAGTGTCTAAGAAAACATACTATTAGTTTATGTAATATGTAAAATGAAACATGAATATAATGAATATGAATATCCTTTTAGTTGATGCTCAATTGTCTATATGCATGTTATAGTAGTTCATACTATTCATACGGTATATTTTCATGTTATGTTAGCCATGAATGTAGGAAATACATCTTGGTAGTCAGACACAAGGAGGGATCTGGTAGAGTTGCACGCACTTCAAGTGAGCACTTAGGCTTTACCTAGGTGATGTGCCAACACACCCGATAATGTTGTGTTGAAACTAGACTTCAAGCAGTGTGAGATTATGGTTCTATTGTTGATACCTTATTTTTCTTCAACTCTCAATATGTATTGCGCACTTGACATTTTAGATATCCCTAGAGAACATTGAACATTGGATACATGAAGGTGAAGAAGATTTTGTACAAAAATACAAATTGGTGTTAATTTATATCTATAAAAATGGGTTGAACAAAACATGCATGATGAGATTTATGATACATTATTTTACTTCTTTCCATGGGAATTATATGAGTGGTTAGTAGAGTATATGTAGAACAAAGGAAATAGGATAAGACAAAAGTAGATTTGGAGTTAGATTAGGTATCAAGCATTTCCTAACTTGGATATGTTGGCGCACACAATAGATCATTGGTGGAAAGGAATGTTGAACAGTTACACTCTGGAATACACGATCTCTATGTATTCATGTTTGAAGGAAGCAAATTTCAAGTTTCTTTGCGATCCTAGAGGACCATACTTACGTGTAATTCCTCTTGCTATCAAAATCTTGATGATTGAATTGGGATTTGAGATACAATTGGTGGCTATAAACTAGAGTTGCCTCAATCTTCATGCATACACCCAATATTCCATGTTTCATTCCTAAATAAGGTTATTGGAAAAAAATTACAGCCTAGACAGAGCTACTAGAACTTGATGAGGAAGGAAGAATCATTTTAGAGCCAGAGAAGATTCTACAAACATGTACTAAGAGTTTGAGAACCATAGACATTAAGGAATATATGATCGAGTGGAAGAATCGAGCATAAAGGATGTGACCTGGGAGGATGAAGGTTTTCTACAATAACATCTAGGATTATTCAAATTTGAGGACAACATTGGTTTAAAGGGGAAGGGAATGCCACACCCTTAAAATATTGCTTGTATTAGGATATGAGTAGTTAAATTGTGGCTTACGATATCAGTTTATTATGTCACTTATACTTTCTCATGCTTAGTAGGTCAGCCTTGGTGATGGCCATAACATAGTAATTGTATATATAGGGGATTGTAGGTAGTATTTGATCATCATTCAAGCATTTGAGGCTTATTGTATGGTTTTGAGGTTTCCCTCTCGAAGTGGTGAATCTATTTTAATTACATATTGAGATCATTTATTTGTAATATTGTGCTCTTTAGTATTCTATTGTTGCTCATAATCTGAATTATAAAAGTAATTTCATTACACATGATTTTTTTTTTTTTTTTTTTTCAGTTTGAGGTTTTTATTAAATATTTATATACATATATCTTTATATATATTAAGTCTAGACAAAATAAAAAACCAAATTTATTGAGAGAACCATTATAATGAGTGCCTAATTAAATTCCATTATACAACCATTTATAAATATTATTCACGTATACCTCAGTATAATTATACTACTAAATATGTCTACATCTACATGATTATATGTTTGGTAATCCTATCAACTTCTTCCCTTAACCAAACAGCTTCACCACAATGACAACTATACTTATGTTCTTTCAATATAAGGTAACCTGATGATTATACCATTAACTTTAATTCCTATATGAAAAAAGTACATACTCGTTTATAAACAATGATCATAAGGATTTGGTTTATGAAAGGAAAGCTATAAATAATTATTTTTATTAACATTATAAAACATCAAGAATACATGGAAAGATAGTAACACAAAACTGATTCACTAGTCAAACAAGTAAACCATGGAATTTGATATAGAAAAATTTCTATAGATTTAGAATCTATTTATATACCTACTTTATAAATAATAAGAACATAATTTCAAGTACACCAATGAAGTCATTGATTCACATAAGGATACAAATAACAAGCTAATATAGGTCTATAACACGTAAAACAATCTTATACTTTCGTTTGAATGATAACACCATATAAATAACTCACAATACACCAAATTAAGGATTTAATTATTTACGTAAGCTAAGCTCTACACCTAAGTTCCAACTCTCTCTTCATACAAGAATACCACATCTATAGCATAATTTTCTCCCTACCATACAAGATTTATAATTTACCATAATGAAAATATTTACTAAATCAATATGAATAATCAAGCACAAGATTCCGAGTAGTTTGGGATTTTTCGCTCTATTAGACAAGGTTTTCCTTTAGCACTGCTCTTTATGTGCTAGCCGCTGAAGGTTTTGGGTTCCTCCTTGCCCATGCTCGGGATCAAGGGCTTGTGAGGGGTATTCAACTCCCTTCTATGACTCCCCTTTAGCTTGTCAATGGGAATTTTACAAATGAATCTTTCCTCACGCTCCTTGAGGAAGAAGCAAATATCAAAAATGCCATGCAATGTTTGGACATGTATTGTTTAGCTTCAGGTTCCAGTATCCAATGGAGAAAGACCTAGTGCTTCAGGAAATATTTTCTCCCCAACCCTGGTTGGCTGAATTGTTATGACTAGAAATATATCCAGCATGGAGAAATTTTTAAATTTCTAGGCATTCCCTTTGCTTTCGATGCTTCTCCCAGTCAACTTTGGAAATATTTTAATGACAGGGTTTACCACAAGTTGGAGTACTGGATTACTAAACCCCTTTCACTGGCAGGAAAAATTCATATTTTCTCCAAGATATTGGCAACCACACATGTTTATTACTCCTCGTGCTAGGTGTTGGCTAAATACTCTTACAAGAAATTAGAGAAACTCCTCATATATTTCCTTTGGGATAGTTCGAAGCTTAGAAAAGGATTTCACAGAGTTTCCCGGTAATATTTTTGTCTCCCTAGGGATTTTATAGGTCTTGGTCTGACCGTGACATTGCTGCTGTGGGTCGTGCACTAGCAGCCAAGTGGATCATTCAGGCCTGCACTGGCAATGAAGCTTGGAAAGTGTTGATTCACAAATTTATTTTTCAAGGCTCCCTCAAGGGCATAAAAATTGGCAAGGGATAGATTTTCAGATTTCTCATTATCAAATCCCTAGTTAAGGTTATGGGCACCTTTGTTGTCAAAAGCATATGGAAAGCTTGGGAGTTACTCAAACCCTTTTTAATCTGGGAAGGGGATGGTTTCAGAAATGGGATATCCATTAATGACCACAACATTTGGTGGTCTCCTCTCATCAATTTTCATGATGTGCCACTTGCCCAAGTGCCCTGGGTTCATTCTCTTAAGCTATATCATCGAGGCTTGCGCACTCTTAAATAAATCTTTTACAAGTGAACAGATTACTTCTCACTTGGCCTCAAGCTAAAGCCAAGTTTTGGCTTGCTTAGCTGATAGAGAGTCTTATCAGGAAGTTCTTGATTCCATTCTTGTCGAGATGCTTCACAAAGTTGGTGTCATCTCTCTTAGGCCTTGGTGGAAGGATTGGAAATGGTTTCTAGATACCCCTTTCTTAAATTACTCCCTAGGCAAAGGTTATGCTCTGCTCACCCCAGGCTTCGATGGTGGCCTTGCTTAACTCCAGATGGTCCATCAATTCTAGATGGTCATCCTGGGAAGCTAGATTTCATACCATTTGGAAAGCCATCATTCAGCCCAAGCTAGCCTATTTTGCTTGGTGTCTGCTTTATCAAGGCCTCCCTCTTGGGCACAAATTATCTCATTACGGGATTGCTCCTTGGCTATGCCATTTTTGTGGGCACATTGAGACACTCAATCATCTATTATGGTACTGCCCAAAAGATCAAGATATTTGGGCTTGGATCCATGATTTCTTTTAGCCGTTTAGACCAGCTCCATTTCTTTGGCAACATGCTTTTTTGGGGGATTCTATTTCCATTCCCCATGCTTTTGCACAAGTGTGGCATAATTTCAGAGTGGAGATCCTTTTTTTATATGGAAAGAATGTAATTATGTTGGTTTTGCTAATTCTACAGTTTCTTGCATTCTTTTGCATTATGACAAGGCCATGCTTATCTCGAATGTGTTCTTATAGATCTAAGACCAGTCCTGCAAAGTGGAGCTAGAAGTGTGGCACATTCAGACCCTTTTGGATCATTAGGCCAATGCTCCTTGCATTGTGGTGTGAGAACCCCCTACCTCCCCTTTTGGGAGTGTTCATTCAAGAGGGCTTCAGGGCCGTGGCCGGTCAGTTGACCATGCTCACGCTCTCCCAACTGGAAACTCGAGCATCAGAATATCCCTATCAACCATGGTGGTTAGGGGTCCCCACATCATTCTGTACATCACAATGGTTAGGGATCCTACCACCACTCCCCGCCTCCTATGTAGAGGGATGGGTGGGATTCTGGCAAATTCCCAGGTTGGCTCTTGCCATTTCTCTTAATCAAGCAAGACAATAAAGATGAAGAAGTTACTTTAGGCTAGCCGCCCCTTCCAAATGGCAATGATCTTCCTAGTAGTAACTTGGAGGATAAGGGGCCTCCACCGCCCCCTACCTCTATGTTTGTTGTGGTGGCCTAGTTTGTTTTTCCTTTCATTTTCTAGCATTGTTGTTATGTTTGTTGTTGCCCCTTGGGCCTGATACTTTAGTCTCCTAGCCATTGACTAGTTTGATCGTGGGGTGTGCCCTTTACCACCCATATTTTTTGTGGATAGGCTGTAATATTTTATAAAGTAATATAGACTATTTCATCAAAAAAATAAAATAATCAAGCACAAGTTAAAATCCATGAAAATGAGCTTAAAGGATTAATCAAATCAAGATTTTTTTAAATAAATAAAACAAGGATATTTATATTTACTCTTTTCTTTCAAAACAATAAATTTGAAACCCAATAACATGAAATATTTATTTCATTACATCACAAAGATTTCATGGAATACTAGAGATCAATCTTACAATTCCTACCTTTCAAATAAGGTTTATAAGGAAAATTTACTATGGACAAGTCTCTTTCTCATAACTTTACAATGAACTATATTTAAAATGCAAGTGTAAAAGCCTCCCTAAATAGGGAACAACATGTCCATTTTTCAAATAATCCTTTTTTCTCCAAGCCAAAAACATTCTAAGAAATACTCCAAAAATTATTCTCCATTTTGAATATGATGTTTTCAACACAAGAGCGGTGGCTTAGTTGTCCACCTAACCTAATGACATCATTACATTCCAACTCTAAAAATTTAGGACATGCTAGCCTCCCTCCAATCCCATGGGAGAGAGATATTGCATGCCTCCAAGTTGCACAATAAGGGGGAAAATCAAGGGGTTGTAAATACACACACACTCTAATTGTAAGCAAGCCAAAAACACAAGCACAAAGGAGGGAACTCCATTTTTCCTCAAAATGGGGAAGAGGGGGAAAGAGGCCCAATGAAAATAATTTTATATTTCAAATAAATCAAACTCATAAAGTAACACCATGCCCCTTCACTCCTTATATCTCCTTCATCTCAAGCTCCAAGCCTCCTCCTTGCCAAGGTTTTTCAAACCATGAAAGGTTTCCTTGAAAAGGAAGGGAGATGAGTTTTAAACCATATGAAATCTCATATCCCTCATCAAACCATAAAATGTGAGGAAATAATATTATTTCCATCATGTCTCACCTACTAAGCCATGTTGGTGAAAGAGGGGCTTTCCTCTCCCTTCCCATACATTCAAAAATCCATCTCAAGTGAGATGGATGGAGAAAATAAAGGAAGACATGATTTACATTCAACACCTAACATAACATGAAATATTACAAAAATAACAACAGAGTCATTAATTAAATTGAATATAATACAAAAGTAAAACAAAAGATGTGATGGACCACCTCAAAAATCCAAGAAATTCAATCCAAATCCAAATAAAAGTCAAGCACTCCAAGCTCCTAGCTCCTCTAAGCTCTCTCCAAACTCCAAGTGTAAAAATGAGAACCAAAACGTCTTTACCCCTCAAAATGTAGTTATAAGAAAGGAAATTAAAAATATTCTCACAATGAGAGGGTGACAGATGTCACCCATCCCCTCTCAAAAAAGGAATCCCATAAGTCCCCATTGAATAAAAGACAAAAGCCATAATGGAGGAAAATATCCTAAAATCTAAATTTAAAATTAATCAAAGTATCCTCCACTACCAAGGAGGCTAAAAAAACAAGCACATTAATAATGATGTGGACAAGAGAGGCTCAAATGGGAGGGAAAATCCCATTTGAACCTTAAAAATTTCCCTTACCCATAGGTAGGGTCCAAGGGGTCCATTTTAGTGTAAATGAGACCCCAATAAAAAAACAACACTTATAATTTCCACTTTTATCTCAATTTAGAGTTTGGAAAAGTGGCACACATGGAGAGGTGGTGGGGCCCACCCAAATCATGTTTAAGTGGTCCCACACCACTTAAAACAAGGTTAATAATATTAAATCACCACTAACACACGTAGGGACCATTAGGACCCTAAAATAACTTTAAACAAGGGTTAGAAAATTAATACAAAATGGGTCAAGAAGGAACCACTAAGGGTGTATGAAATAATTATGAAACAAACACAAGGCCAAACAAAAATTAAGTAAAGGTGAGGTTTTTTTCCCAGATGACTACTTGTGCAAATTGGAGGTGTAAAATTTGAGTCTGCATTTTCTTGTGTGGACATGTAACTGCACACTTGATTCACATGTCATCATACCTTCTCGATACAATAAAACTAGAGAAACAATACCACATGAATCAATAACTAGATTAATTAGAGATATCAATTCTAACTAAAAACAAATAGTATCTAAATGAAGTAACTATGCATGACAACATACATCCAAAGTAGATAAAAATATAAGATCCATATAAATTATTGCATGATAACATCCAAATCATCATCACCATATGATGTAGGGTGTCACATGAAGGACATAAAAAATGATAAATTACATTCTTTTCATCTTAAGAGACCATGAAAAAAGGTTTAAGATCATCCTACAGTGTTAGGAAGGGTTAAGACATTTAAAATTTCAAAATATATGCTTTCCCTCCAAATTATGATTTAAAGTCTCAAAGATGTAAAAGTGGATTTCTAAGTTGGTTAGGTGTGTCAAAATGGAGTTTAAAGGTGGTGTAGACATTTTTAAAGGAGTCATAGGTCATATTTAATTCCTATATGATAAGAAATTGTAACAAGATGTTACTTCTTATGTATGGCATGTGAATAAGACTGGATGAATCATGAATTCGGTTAAGTTTTAAGAAGTAATATAATAAAAGGAGAATGTATTAGAGAAGGAGGTAGTTAGAAAACATCCAAAGTAGGAGGGATAGAAGGTATCTCATGGAAAGGGAGAGGAATGTGTAGAAAGGATGAAGAATGCTTGGAGGAGAGAGGATTTTATCTCAAAGGGAAGAAGACTGTAATTATTGTTCATAAATAAAGGAGGTAGACTTTGCATTGGAATTTATAAATTTCATGCTTGAATATTTTTAATACTTTGTAATATTCTAGAGTATAAAAATTTGAGTTATTAGATACCTTTTCATGGATTTGTTTCTTTGATGAGACCTATTGTGGAATACTACTAACTTTGTCTTGGATTGTTAAGAAAACATAGGACTGTGCAAGGTTTAAAATATTATGGAAAATATGAACTATGGAGGAGGATATATTAATGAAAACATGTGAAAGTGGGCTTATATGGTTGATAGAGTGCATTCTAAGACAATTTCCATTATAATAATATTATAAGCTACATCAAAATTCACTATGTGAAAAGAGTAAGATTGTACTTTACATGTTGTAAGTTGATCATAACATGTTCTTCTAAGATTATATGATTAATACATGAGGTGACTAAGGTTATTAGGTTGAAGATTGAATTAATCCCTTGAGTTTAGATGAATTTTCCTAGAAAATTTTGATTGAATCCTTGAAATCTAGGCAAGAGGGTTAGAAGACTATGTTTTTGAACTTTTATGCATATAAGAACCCATTGACTCAAGATATTATCTCTCATAGTAAGCCTTATTTAAAAAAAAAATGTTGATTCAAGTGTATTAAATTCTCTCATATCAAATTTTGTATCTTGAATCAACCATTTAATAAAGTTAGAGCTAAAACAAGGCTCTTAGGATCAATACAATGATCGTTAGGGTTTTGAAGGAAATATCCCTTATCTTTTGATTCAACCGTGGGAATTGCACAAAAATTTGTAGAAATGTATTCCCAAGGTATATAAACTAATAATGAAGTTTTGGGGTTAAAATAAAGCTTTCATCTATTATATTTTTTTGACAGTTGGCTCAAGGGTAGTGACACACAGTTTGAGGATAGTTTGGAGAGTCAATTTATAAAGGAAGGAGTATTTATACCTTCAAATTTACCTTAAAAATTATTAGACACCTATAAATCATCAATGGTAGTCATAAAACCATCTATTAAACTTTTAAGACACCCAAAAGCTATAATATGCATGACAATGTAGTTGAAGAAACCTAAGTGAGGGTTTTGTAATAAGAACACAAAATGTAGAGTATCGGGAGATGGGTGATGATTCAAGCTTTGAAAATTTAGGAATAATTTTTAATGGAAAATGTTAACTAATACGTCTAGTTAGACCTTATGGGTAATCATATAACACTAAATACTAGGTTGAAGTAAGGCATATTGACTTAAGGGTTTATAACACAAAATTTTCAAAAGAGACCTATAAAAAATTAATAAAAGAATTGAGTCATGATATTTAAAAAGCATGTTAAATGTGTGGAAACATAACTATTTAAGGATTTGGTTCATGTAGGTTATATTTTAAATAGCATAAATTAGTTGAGAGCAAGAATTGTGTTTTTGAGAACAAGAGCTAGTGAAGAGTGATAAGGGCGAGTTTTAAGCAAGTTAGGTTTAAAGTAAAGCCTTGATATTTTGACTTGAAATTTAGAGATGGGATGTCAATGTTTATAAGTTTGGATAATGGTAAGAAGGTTCTAGAGAACATTAGGAGATAAAAACCAAAAATTTTCTTGATAGAATAAATAAGCTAGTTAAAACAAGTTGAAGAAGGTAGCTTGACAAAGAGAGTTTTAATGAAGGGTGAAATTTTGGTGCTTGAATTACTTGTAAAGAAGATTGCATGAGTATGTAAACAAGGGAAGGAAGTTAGGTAAGCCATCCAAGGTCATATTTGATCAATTTATTTCTTTTAAGGTATTTTTAGGCATTTGAAAAGTTGAAAGAACCTCATATTGCAGAGTTTGTACAAGTTGTTGTTTGATTCTTCTTCATTGGATGAATGTATGATGAAATTAAATAGTTGACTACACCATTTTTGGTATCAGAGAAAGGTTCTTGTTCAGGTTGTTTTGATTATTGAAATTTGAAATATTTTGTGGGTAACCAATGAAATTGTGGAGTGTGTTTGTGAAGAGTGACATGTTAGAAGAAATGGGAGTGTGAAGGAGTGAAGGAAGAGTGAAAAGAGGATGAGAAGAGTGTGAGAAGACACCAAAAGACCAGGTACTAATCCTAGGTGAGGTGTAGAGAGAGAGAAAGTGAGTGAAGAGAAGAAGAAAGAGATGGAGAGAGAAAATTTGATAATAGAGTTGGTCAAGATGATTAGCCACATGAAGAGAAGTAGGAAGTAAGAGAGAAAATAAAATAGGAAAAAGAGAGAGAAAAACGAGATGTGGTTTCAGCAAGAGATTATAGAGCTTAAGAAATATGTAGAACATCTAGTGGTACTCTTGAAAGAAAGGGAGAAAAGTCAAGGAAAAAATTTGTGATGAGAAAGAAGGAAAAATGGCCAATAAGAGAGCTTGTAAAGAAGAAAAAAAAGAGAATGCAGGTGAAGTACAATTAAGAGAAACAAAAAGAAGAATCAAGCAATGGGAAAGAGAAGAAAAGAAGAATATGTTAAGCAAGAAGACAAAAGAGGTAAAAAAGGAAGCCAATCTTGAAGGAAAAAAGTAAATAGAAGATGAAGAAGAGGTAATACGGATATTTTTAGCCTCCATATCAGTAAAAGAACTTGAAAATAAAAAGGGAATAAGTGAATAATTTGAGAATGAAAGGGAAGAAATAGAAATAACATGGATAGAGCATCTTGTAGGCCATTTTGAAGGCTTGGAAATGGATAACGAAGAAGAAAAATCAGAGTATAAATTTGTTTATGAAGATGAAGAATAATTGGAGAGGGATATAAAAGTTCTTGAGGAAGCCTTATATGGTGAAAGAGAAATATATGATGGGAAAGAGGTTGAGATAGTGTTTGAAGATGCATAAAATGAAGAAGAAATATAATTGAAGTATGAAGAAGAATAAGACAAGGATGAAGAAAAGAAAGAAGTGATGAAGGAAACAATAAATGAGACAAAATGGTCTCCAAATTTTTCATCTAATATTGTATTTGACTATGTTTGTACAGGTTTGTTAGATAAAGAAAGGAATAATATTGAAGAGAAGATGAAAATGAGAGAGGAAAGAAAAGAACAAAGAAAGAAAGAAATCAAGAAGCAAGGAAGAAAAGTAAAGGAAAATGCAAGGACAAAGACACAAGTGTGGGACCCAGGTGGTGGACATGAAGCAAGAAATCACAATGGAATTAAGTTTAAACACATGCAAAGCAAATGAAGAATAAATAAAGAATATGAAGAATTCTCTATCCCTTGGGAGTATGATGCAGGGGCATCACATGAAGGACATAAAAATGAGAAATTACATCCTTTTCATCTTAGGAGACCATGAAATAAGGTTTGACATCATCCTATAGTTTTAGGAAGGGCCAAGACATTTAAAATTTCAAAATATGTGCTTTCCCTCCAAATTATGATTTAAATTCTCAAAGATGTAAAAGTGGATTTATAAGTTTTTTAGGTGTGTCAAAATGGAGTGTAAAGGTGGTGTAGACATGTTTAAAGGATTCATAGGTCATATTTAAGTCCTATATGTTAAAAAAATCATTAAAAATATGCTACTTCTTAGGTATGGCATGTGAAGAATATTGGATGAATCATCAATTCAGTTAAGTTTAAAGAAGTAATATAATAAAAGGAGAATGTATTCAAGAAGGGAGTTAGTTAAAAAACCTCCAGAGGTAGGAGGGATAGAAGGTATCTCATGGAGAGGGAGAGGAATGTGTAGAAAGGATGAAGAATGCTAGAGGAGAGAGGTTTTGATCTAAAAGGGAAGAAGGCTGTAATTCTTGTTCATAAATAAAGAAGGTGGATTTTGTATTGGAATTTATAAATTGCATGCTTGAATACATAGGAATGTGCAAGATTTGAAATATTATGGAAAATATGAACTATGGAGGAGGATCTATTAATAAGAAACATGTGAAAGAGGGCTTATATGGTTGATAAAGTTCATTCTTGGATAATTTCCATTGTAAAAATATTATAACCTAGATCAAAATTAACTCTGTGACAAGAATAAGACTATATGTGCATGTTGTAAGTTGATCATACCATGTTATTCTAAGCTTGTATGATTAATACATGAGATAAATGAGGTTATCAGGTTGAAGAGTGAATGAATCCCTTGAGTTTAGATGAATTTTCCTCAAAAATGTTGATTGGATCCTTGAAATCTAGGCAAGAGGGTTAGAAGACTTTGTTTTTGAACTTATATGCATTTAAGAACCCATTGATTCAAGATATTATCTCTAATATCAAGCCTTATTGTTAAAACATACGTGGATTAAAGTGTATAAAAGTCTCTCATCACAAATTTGGTGTCTTGAATCGACCATTTAAGAAATTTAGAGCTAAAACAAACCTCTCGGGCTCAATACATTAACAATTAGGGTTTTTAAAGGAAATATCCCTTAAATTTTGATTCCACCATGGTAATTGCACAAAAATTTGTATAAATTTATGCCCAAAGGTATATCAACTAATAGTGAATGTTTGGGGTTAAAAAAACTTTCATCTTGTATATTTTTCTGATAGCTAGCTCAAGGGCAGTGAGACACAATTTGAGGAAATTTTGGAGAGTCACTTTATAAAGGAAGGTGTAGTTATACCTTAAAATTGAACTTAATTATTCTCAGACACCCAAAATCATCAATGGGAACTCATAAAACCATCTATAGAACTTTAAATACACCCAAACTCTATAATATGCATGACAGTGTAGATGAAGAAACCTAAGTGAGGGTTTATTAACAAGAATACAAAAAGTAGAGCATTGGGAGATGGGTGATGATTCAAGATTTGAAACTTTAGGAGAAATTTTTAATGGTAAAATGTGAACTAATAGGTCTAGTTATACCTTTTGGGTAATCATATAACATTAGATACTAGGTTGAAGCAAGGCATATTGACTTAAGGGTTTAGAAAGAAAAATTTACAAAAGAGACCTATAAGAAGGTAATCAAAGAATTGAGTCATGATATTTTACAAGCATGTTAAGGGTGTGGAAATATAACTAATGAAGGATTTGGTTCATCAATGTTGGCTTTGAAATAGCAGAACTTAGTTGAGAGAAAGAGTTGTGTTTTTGAGAACAAGATCTAGTGAAGAGTGATAAGGGCAATTTTAAACAAGCTAGGTTTAAGGTAAATCCTTGATATTTTGGATTGAAATTTAGAGATGGGATCTTAGTGTTTATAAGTGTGGAGAATGTTAAGAAGGTTTCAGTGAACATTAGGACCTAGAGACCAAAAATTTTCTTGATATCATAAAGAATCTAGTTAAAAGAAGTTGAAGAAAGTAGGTTGACAGAGAGTTTGAATGAAGGGTGAAATTTTGGTGCTTGAATTACTTGTAAATAAGAGTGCATGAGTATGTAAACAAGGAAAGGAAGTTAGATAATCTATCCATGGTCATATTTTATTAGTTTCTTTCTTTTAAGCTATCTTTAGGCATTTAAAAAGTTGAATGAACCTCATATTACAGAGTTTGTACAAGTTGTTTGATTATTTTCATTGGATGAATGCATGATGAAAATTAAATATTTAAATACATTACCATAGATAATAACCAAAATATAATACAAAATGAACATACATCCATCATATCCTTATAGTATCCATAACTGCACAACTACAAGAAAACTAGTAATATAAATCACAATACTAGATTGGAATTGTGTGCCTCAATCACCATCTATATCAAAAAATACTTCATGAAAAAATTACATAATATCCAAATAGTATTGTATCAATGTCTATAATCTAGTAAATGAAATGAGTCAGTAATAAAATGATTCATGAAGTTGGTGAGAACTACATAGGTCTAGACCATATAATAGTTATACGGTCCTACCATGTTGAGTTTGTAGCTCTAAAACTTTCATCAAAGAATCTATAGTTTTTATGAACATGTTCCACTACCCTACACATCTATATCATAGATATTTCCCATGTATAACTAATTTTCTCTCTTCCCTTATGTATACAAGAAAGTACTTATCATTTATCAATCCTTTCAAATGTTTCAAGTATGAATACATTATTCTAATTGTGGATGGTTAATGTTGGAAGTTAATTAATAATAATAATCTACATGTTACAAACCCTTTCATATTTATTAGTGTTGTGCATTCCCATAACATATATTAAATCAATTAGCATGAAAATAGACAATTTCTTCTATATTGGAGCTCTATGGATGATTTTTGTTTGTTATTGTAACCATGTCCATGTGATATATCCCATTGTATTTTGTAATATATAATCTTATTGTGTGCTTGAATTGCATTGATATTATTGTAATAGCCCCACTAAATGACCCATCTTTTGAGGTGAGTGAGATGGCCTCTAGCTCACTCAACTCAAAAGAAATGAAGTATACCCATGTAAAATATAACATATAATCATGATTAGAACACATAGAAAAGAAAAATAGGTGGCAAACATGTAGAATATGGCCCTATAAGAGGGTGAATGATAGAAATTATGGCATGAATAGAAAAAAAACACAAAAAAGATGCAAGTATATGATTTTAAAAATTTAAATCTTAATAGGAGAACTGGTGATTAATTAGATATATTAGAAACACACAATATACAAACATGTAATGACAAAAAGTACAAACAAAAAGAGGATGAGAGTGAATTAGTTGATATTTGGCTATCTATATTGAATTTGGTCTTGAATGATGGTAGGACGTGATCAATATAGACTCGCATGCTTTCTCGGGGATACAATGATCTATAGGTGTGTTGGACATTAACAACTAGAAGAGGATAATACCTCCCTAGGTGTTAGTATCTTAACTGGGTGTTAGTGTCCTGGAAGTGAGTGTAAATCTAGTTCTTTTAGGGTTTGATAATGTTGTCTTCACTTCATTGTAGGGTTTTATTGTCACACCTATACATATAAAACAAACCCTAACTACCTACACAAGGAAAAAACACAAATTAGGCTAAATAAAATATGCATATGCTTGAGTCAAACTAACATTGGTAGTCACCCCAATGTGATTTTATTGAGCATTACACTACATTTCTAACTCAATGTATTAGACAGAGAAAATTCCTAAGTATGAGAGATGCTTGAAGGCTAGAGGATGTATGAAAGGGTGAACACTAATAAAGGAACAAAGTATTAATATAGTTCATAAATACGTGCATGAAGGGACACATGAGAATGTGAAGAAGAATGAGTGAAGGCTTGTGCACAGGAACAACTAATTAAGGAGTTAGTTAGATTTCCAAGGTGGGTTAAAAATAGGAAAAAACATGGGTTGACGTGATTTTCAAGGCAAGCTAAAATAGACAAAAACGTGGATAAATCACATGTATGGATAATAATAGACATGAATGAATAAAGAAGAAGCTATTTATAACACACATTACATAAATATAGATTCTAGAAATAAAGAAAACAATATGTGGTCTATTTATAGGAAGATTTAATTACAAAAGCATGCAAGCTATATATAGGAGTGGTCTATTTTTAGAGTCAAGTGGTGAAGGAAAAGTTCCCACCCTATATATATGTATAGATATCCATGTAATGAGACAACCTTGATTGATTATTGATGTTGTTAGATTCCATAACGAATCTTGCCTTGCACATGAGTATGTAGATGAGTGTCTAAGAAACCATACTATTAGTTTATGTAATGTGTATAATGCAACATGAATATAATGAATATGAATATCCATTTAGTTGATGCTCGATTGTCTCATCCATGTTAGAGTAATTCATACTCTTCATATGGTATATTTTCATGTTATGTTAGCCATGAATGGAGGAAATAGATATTGGTGGTCGACACAAGGAGGGATATGGTAGAGTTGCACGCGCTTCAAGTGAGCACTTAGGATTTACCTTGGTGATGTGCTAAGATGCTTAATAGTGTTGTGTTGAAACTAGACTTCAGTGTGACATTGTGGTTCTATTGTAGGGACCTTATTTTTCTTCAACTCTCAAGATGTGGTGCACACATGACATTTTAGATATCCTGGAGAACATTGAACGTTGGATACATGAAGGTGAAGAAGAGTTTTCAAAGAAATAAAACACGGTGTTAATTTCTATCTACAAAAATGGGTTGAAGACAACATACATGATGAGATTTATGATACATTATTTTACTTCTTTCCATGAGAATTGTATGAGTGGTTAGTAGCGTATATGCAAAACAAAGGAAATAGGATAAGATGAAAAAAATTTGGAGTTAGAGTAGGTATCAAGAATTTCTTGACTTGGATATGTTGTGGACACACACAATAGATCATTGGTGGAAATGAATGTTGAATAGTTACACTCTGGAATACATGATCTCTATGTATTCATGCTTGAAAGAAGAAAATTTCAAGTTTATTTGTGACACTACTGGATCGTACTTTCATGCAATTCCTCTTGTTATCAAAATCTTGATGATTGAATTGGGATTTGAGATACTATTGGTGGCTGGCTAAAAAACCCACCGCGTATAAGGACAAGGAAAGGGGTCCGGAAGGATAACGTTGGGATAGATGGAAATAATAGATAAAAAGAAAGATTGTACAAATATAGTCATGCATGAGAAAGGTCGATTGAAGAGGCAATGAGACAGAGAGGAATATGGTTGAGCGAAAGTGTTTGGAACCTTGTAAGAAGCAAGGGGCTATAGAAAATGTCCCTATGATATTGGAAAATTTTATTAGAAGGAACCTCTCAGAATATGGTGAAAGTGAGTTTAGCGAAGAGTTAGAAAATATTAGTGCACATCTAGACTACCCTAGACCATTAGCCCTTATGATTGGTGCCCAATATTTAGAAGTTCATATAGAGGGTCATCATAGTGATGGAGAATGAGAAGGTAATTGGGGATCACCACATTGGTATAGAGATATAGGTAGATATGTACTAGTATAAACTTAGGAGGTGTAGAAGATAAAATATTTGCACATGGCAAAGTGGCTAGTGCCACACAAAAAGCTTTGATAGTTAGTCATTTTTTTTTGGGAGTATCAATGTAGGTGCAACATCAAGACAAACCGTTGGCATGCTACTCTTTAGAAGCAACACTATAGGTGCAACACCAGCACAAAGTGTTGGTGTGGAGATGAGATCTACCAGTGATACACATATGAGAGTCCCAACAATATGGAGCTTGGGAAGCTTTGGTCCTACCTCGAGTGGAGGAAATCATAGTGGAGGAAATCCTAGTGGAGGTTTGGCTTTAGGATCTAGTCCTCCCCTAAGTGGGAGAAATATAGGAGAAGGGAACATACCACCACAACAACCAAAAATTTTCTATGAGATGTCACTCCATTTTCTTGAGTACAAATGAGTAGAAGATGTAATAGAGCATGTGCACAAATGTGAGTTCTTATGGAGGCCAAGGGAATCGGAATAGATAGGAAGGCCCGTCATTTTGTAACTACATTACAAGGACACAAGCACAACTAGTATAGGAAGTATGATCCACATAAAATGATAGTGGATTATGAAACTTTGTGCACCAACTTCTTGTCTGAATTTCACATTCCTAAGTTCAAACAAAAAAACATCAACACACTCAAGGATATTAAACATGGACTATATGAAAGTGTTCAAGAATATGATGCATGATTAAAGAATCTATTATCAAAGCTTTTGTATAATATCCATCAAATTCAACATGCGCAATGGTTCATGGGTAGATTGTTGAAACCTTTTAGGAGGGTGCTATTGCATAAGATGTTCAAAGATCCACGTGAGGCTCTAGAGGTAACACTGCATGTTGAAGAAGTTAGGAGCGTGGATACTAGAGTGAGCCCATTTATTGAAGAAAATATTACAACTATAACAACACAATTGGAAAATTTATCTACTAGATAGACATGTGAAATGTGAAGTGGTATCTAGTGTATAAATTATGAAGTAGAGGGACATATGAAGAATAGTTTCCCATGTAGGAATGTGTGCACTCTATTAGCAACCTATGAGATATGCTACAAGGACCATGATGTTAGAAACTATCCACTTCTCTAGTGTACTACATAGAAGAATGTGTCATTTTACTACAATATTTCCAACGTTCATACACATGATACAACTAATTATTGTTTGATTGATCACATCTATGAAGCTTGTGAAATAAGGTTGCACTAGACTAGTGTAGAGGGTAGTTCATAGGTATGCGAAGGGAAAAATAATAGAGCTGGAAAAAATGGAAATGGATGTTATAGGGGAGGATATCGTCAGTAGAGGATGTGATGGTCATGGAGCTAGGTTCAGCCGAGGTACTTGCTACACTTGAGGATCACTTGATCATTATCAGCGTGAGTACCCCAAGATAATTTCTTACACGTACTATGGAAAAGGTCACAAGGTAGAAGACTACCTAGATTTATATGTTCATATGTGTAAAAATAAAAGGAGAGATTCACGGTGATGATACATGTCGAGTGTGCTAGATAAGTGTAGTGGAAGCCAAATGAACTAATAGTTGTGAAGAAGGAAACTTTATTGGTTACCACTCATTTAGAAGCTTCACACATGAGAGAGAAAGTGTAAAATAAAACTCTCATCCAATGCAAGGAAGATAGAACAAACCAATAAGTATCTAGATATAGGGAAACAAGGAAGTGTTCCAATACATCACACGATTAATCAAATATTTAAGGGGATATATAATGCTTAAAATAGCAAGTGCGGGATAGGGAACGCATGAGACATATTGAAGTACCTCGCAAGGATGTTGATGAACTCATTGAATTATGTTAGATGATAATAAAATATAACATCATACCCTTGCTATGCAAATGGTTACAAGAGAAGGTACCATGTATGGAGAATGAAAGAGAGCGATGGCTACTTCATGTTAATTTTTGCCTCAAAAAAATGAATATGATAAGGATATCACCTTAGATGTAATTATTGTTTGCTAGTTGGTGAACAACATCCTTATTGACATTGGTACAAAGGTAAACATTCTTACCCTAGATGCATGGAATAAGATGGGAGGCCACCACTACAACCTTCTTCTAGTGTGTTGTATATGGGAAATAAGACCAACACAATTCCCATTAGAGTTATGAAGGTCAAACATCATTATATAGGGGGAGTTTTTAAGGGTGATTTTGAGGTGTTGGAATTGGTAGGGAAATATAAATTCCCTTCATCACTTAGCCATCCATGGTGTTATGCAAAAACATATACCTACATTTTAATAAATGCTACATTAGTTTTGAGAATTAGGATGAGTTTAATAATATCTATGCGTACCTTTGTAACACTCATGTTAGAATAACTCCAAATTAAAGGATTTTTTTCTTTTAAAACAAACCCCTTAACCCCAATTTTTTTCCTTCAATGATTTAATATTTCAACAATAATAATCCAACAAAAATATAGTTTATAATCCCCGATAACATCTTAACCATGTGTAGTTGTAAAGGTTAATTAGATCTACCCGATTCCCTTTATCATCACTCTATCCAAGTGTACATATCTTGTATGTAATTGGTTAACCTATTCATTTAGGTTTGAGAATTGATACAGTTCTAAGTGTCTACCTGAAAATTAGTTAATTGAGTTTTATCTAGCATCTCACACCATTGTATTGGAACTTGGTGAACTGATAATGTGTTTAGCTAGTACACTAATTAGGAAAAAAATTCAATCTATGCTTTGAAAGCTTAGTTTCATGACTACACATAAGCCAAAAAAACTTGTCCCATCACCGTACATTCATCTCTACTTATATGGATCACATCTCATTAATAAAATGTTTTTAGTTCATGTATTAAGAAGACATAGAATCTAGGCCTCGCCTCTTGACTTGAGTATATGCTAATTGTCTTAGCTTAGGATCCTATGAGAAAGATATGATTACGTAATGCCTCTCATCATGAAGTAATTATTACCCTTCTCATAGCCATCCTAAGATGGTATGGTTAGAGTATAATCATTCTAAAGTGAGGGACTTAAAGTCCATGCTTACTTAATAATCAATGTAAATTACAAGGTAGATTTTATCATTTAAAGATTAAGTCAAGTTATACGTTTATCGAAAAGTCATTAGTAACTTACTAGTTATTATCATCCGAAGTGTCCAAACTCAAAGTGTCACTTTACGACTATCGTTGTTAGGACTAGGTGTAGTTTAACCATTTCATTAAGATTAGATAACAATCCAATCCCAATTAGATAATGTCGTAAATCCACCTTAACATTAACTATCATTAAGTACCTCTTTGAAAAGAGACATATTCTTTTTAATCATTTGAACAAGTTTTAATATCAACAAAATTCAGAAATGTTTCAATCACATTTCATATTAATAGCTTATTAAAGGTATTGTACTTTTGTACTTTGACATCATTATGTCGTTAAACAAGTTATTGTCGTAAAGGTACAACTAGTCATCCACGAACTATTTAAGTTGTACTAAATAATGAATCAATTATTTAATTAGTCTCTTTATGATCGAGTCAAAGAAATGTAATTATTTCACAACTCTATATCGCTGTCCAAAAAACGTTAATCATTTATCTCATTTATTTAAAAATTAAATTGATGATATATTTGACATGATTGTAATAATGTCAATTAATAACTCAGATTAATTATTATCATAATGTATAATTATTTAATCAAGTACAACATTTCATATTCATTTTCAAGTACAATCCGTTGTTGAAAATATCATAAATCATCATTACAACTCATAAGAAATAATAAAATAAATAAGGTATTTGTTAAACTCATTAACGATAACTCCTTGTTTCATAAAGTATTACTACAATTTCAGAATTAATACAATATGCCAACCGCTGTATCAAAACTATGAGAAATCATATTTCACTTTACAATCAATAATATCCAATTCAGAAGGTATTTTCAATCAATGTTTATAATTGGATAAATAATTTATCGCATGAAAAACATGCATATAATTATTCCAATTAAGACCTCGTAATAACTAATCTATCATATTATCTATAAGGTAAAAATAATAATGTACATGGTCAATTCATAGAACTGGTATAGATTACACAACTCTCTACCTGGTTGTTTTATTATGAAATACTTGAAAATCTACTATTTGATTTAATGATAATAAATCAAAAATTGTATCCAGAGAATATGCAAGCTACATTGAAGTGACCTAATGTTACAACCCAATTACTATTAACAACTACTTGCATTTATGTATCATTTCCTTAAGTGTCTAACATTTTGAATTCATTTAAAACTCAAGTCTCATCAACCATTATTTCTTATTTTTATCAAACAATATTTAAAATATTAGCACTCTGCATAACTTTATTACCAATCAGTAGGCATGTCAGTTATAAAGTAAGAAAGAGGAAAAAAATTCATCCTTCAATTCAAATGAGGTAGCGGAGCTCTGCAGAATTACTGCAAGAACTATGGGATAAAATGGGTAGATGATTCTAGGAAGGATGTAATGGGGAAATGGGGATTGCAAATTTTGTTTTGTGAGCAAACATGTATGGATCTAGATATGGTGTATGACTGTGGTCTGCCACTCTGTGATGTTTTGGAGTAATAATATAAATGAATATGATAAGGTTACCACTACGTTTATATTAAGATATCCTTCTGTATTATCTGCATGTTTCTACTATGCTTTTGATCTTGTATAATCATGAACCTTACTTGAATGTTAAGTCTATTTGTGGATTTACAAATTCCTAGTTCTATTAATTCTATTGTGCGCTTTTACTTTTGATATGACTGAAGGGGTGTAGAAGCCATTATGAGCTCTATAGGTTCTTCATGTCTATTAAATCAATAATTCAAGATCATGAATTATGCCTTCCACTAAACTCACATAAAAGAGAGACTCAGCTCCCTCTTGTGTGCCTTGGGTGAGCGCCCAGTGCCCGCTGGGTGATAGGCCAGCGCGCATGAGGTTCCCTTGTTCTTAGTGGGTGCAAAAATTTCTACATCTCCACCTATTTATATGCATCACCAACAACCCCCAACCTCTTCTATCACTTATTCATGGTATCTTCCACCGCATCTATCCCCCTTCACATTTTTCATATTTGGCACCCCTATATAATAGGATTCTATCCACATCATAGACCCATCATCAACCTCCCTTTACTTGCAGGAGTTGCCCATTCTTCACAACCCACAAATTACCTCCTTATGATGAAAATGGAAAATATGCAAACATTAGAAGCATCAGTTTCCAACTCTCGCAACTCCTTATGTAGATACTAAAATTAGGTCACACTCCCCTTTCATCCCTTGACATATAAGCACCCTTTTTACATTTACCTAGCCATGACCCCCTTCACCCCACTAATATTAATTTAATTAATTAAATTAAATTAATGCATTATCCACACTATATTTATTATTGAATATATTATTTAAATAATATCTACACATATAGTTCACTTAGACATCTCACCAAGCTAACTCAATTTAAGACCTATTCTTAGCAAGTTACCATAACTAACTAAGACTTTTACCCAAACCCTAAAAATGAATGTCTACATTCCCTTTAACCACATTCCCAAATGCTCACAAGAAACTCCTAGTCTAATCCACTGGATAACAACATGAGATCCGAGAAAATTAGGAGGATCTCCGTAGTTTAGTAAACATAGGAAATCCCACCTTGACCGACGTCGGTTATCCCTGACCATCACCGGTTAAGTCAGACCGCCGTTAATTACCCCTTTTAACCCAAAACAACCTTATTCTCAAGGTTAGAACTTGGAAGTTAGCAAACATTGGGAGAAAATTTGATGAGCAAGAACAAATCTCAGAGAGATAACACATCTTCAAAGAGCTAATTCCAACAAAAACTCACATCCAAGGAAGGAGATTGAGCATCTTCTCCACAGACACAGCCATACCAAAGCCATGATTTGATCTATCCAAGCAAAGAGGAGTGTGCATGTAGCCCATGTAGAAGCTTTTCTTCAGTTGGTGATCACTCATAACCTTCAAACCCATCATCAACACCTCCATCCTTCACACACAGACCTTCAAGAATGAAATCCAAGTAAGTATAACGTCATACTTCTCTGGTTTATTTCATTTCATCATTATTTTATCACTCATTGTTTACCTTGCTCCCTATTGAATTTCTCTAACATTTTCACCTTTATAGACCCATTTAAAACCTCGTAAAACCTACTCCAGTCACCTAATACCTCATCTCGACCAACCAAAATCCTTCGTGCAATCCCAAAGGAGACCAAAACCCTATTCTGTGACATTTCAAGATCTCACAAGAATGGCGGCACCCGATTATACCTAACCGCTATCGATCACCCCTGATCGACGCCGGTCTTTGTGTTTGCCCACATAGCCTTAAACAAAGACCTACCCACCTAATTTTACCTCACCCTCACTCACCTATGACTTACTGGAGACCTTTATCGACACTGTGGAACCCAAAACTAATCATTTGACCTTTGGATTCTATTCTAGCTTAGCCTGTTAGATTAGATCTATTTTCTTATTGTGTTTTAAGTGAGATACCTAAATCATTTTAAAATAACAATAGGATTTACTTTGTTTACAACATTAATTTGTTTAAAATAGTGGATTGACAACCATCTAGGAAGTATCATACTTCCCAGATCTAGCTTGCGCTAGGTAGTTCACTCGACCATATTATTTAATTTCTCCAAAGTGGTCTTGTTTTCATTAGAGGTAATAACTCCTAGCAAAAAGGAAGCTCTCATGGCCAGCTGTGGATTTGGAAGTCATACGCACACAAAAACCCATCAACCGACATTTGAACAAGTATTCCTCCTATGCCCGTTACCCTATTTGTTTCATCAACGCTTCTAAGAAACAATCTAAGAAAAAGGTGAAACATTTTCAATTTGGGTTTTAAAATCATTGCATTTCATTCGATTTTTGCATTAAATCACATTAATTGAGGGCAACCTATACACTAGAAGTCATTACCGGTGATGGTTGAAAAAGCGAATCGTAGAAAAGCACTTCTATCCTTTTATCTTTCTACGAGTCTTACCAAACTACACAAAAATTCAAAATACATACATTCTTAAACAATATCTTACCTAGAAGAAGTTGTAGGTGATCACACGATCATGACACGGTGGGCACCCAACTTGCTTTGCTTTGTCGAGTCATACTTTAGAGTGAATCCCACACCCACTATAACATACTTGAAAGCTCACCCTTTAGATCTCCTTCTTTGTAGGAAGCCATCCTCATCAAAAATCTATTTCATAATTCATGTGTCGGTCCTACATAACATAAGCTAAACAAACATAATAGAAAGGGCACTCCTAGGGTCACATTTTCTTAGTGTTTCTACTTGGCTTGTGTTTTGAGGTGAAAGATCACTTTCATCACTTTTTTTTGTTCATCCTTGCATGCTCCTCATCATAGCTGGTGTATTCTGGCTTCACCTGAGTGTTCTGGGCCATATCATCATCATTTCTAGAATTCTAGGTCTAATTCTACATTAAATTTTAATTCACAACCACTTTCTTTCATCACTGTTTCAATTTCACAGTAACCGTCATCGGTTACCTCTGACCGCCATCGGTTATACCCAACCAACGTCGGTTCTAGGTCCTTTTTCTAACCTACTCAAAAGGACATTTTCACTTCACTTTCTTCCACTTTCCACAGTCTCTGTCACTGTCATTTTCTCATTGACGTTTTACACATCCCAGATTTGGCATACTTGTCATATTTTTCCTTCTGCCTCATTGTTTACTCACTGTCCATTTTCTATAGTGACTGGAAGTGGTTACCCCTAACCGATGTCAGTTTTCCTTAACCGGCATCGGTTATCCATTTTCACATTTCACTCACCATTTGTTACTTCATCCATTTTTTATCGCCGATTCACCTAGTCTTGTTATTCTCTGCATCATTTACGAGAGAAGAAACCCTACGATCAATCTTGGTTCACATGGTGCTGACCGAAGACAAGAAAATGCCCTCGTGTTCCATGCCGGTTTCAACCAATCCCACCTAGTCCTTCACCACCTAATATTTTATCACCACCATGGATCCCATCCACCTACTACTACTATCGCTACTAGAGATGAGGAGTTCACACGACTCCTTGACCAGAACCCTTCCGCCTTGCAGTTTTACCTCTCCCACTCATCCACTCAAGATGCCTCGGGTCAGTTGATATACGACATGCCTGTATCTATCCCCTTGACTCTCACACCCACTTCTGCATTGGCCCTATTTGGCTCTGTGCTACCTGCATCCACCTTACCCCTAGTTGTTTCATAGTTAGGTTCTATACCCGCCATGACTACCACATCTATTATCTCTATGGCACCCATTACATCCACCATACCCTTGACGACTACCCCAAACACAACCTCATCCATCCCTAATGTCTCACACATACCTGTAGCTACATTCCCACCTCCATTTTTGGTGACTCCTACCCCATTTCAGAATGTGGTTCTTTCCATTCCACAATCATTAGCCCCTATTGCCACTAGGGTTACCACGACCCTTCCACCCCCATATACATACTACCAACAACCTCCTATTTCATCTATCATTCATTTTGGGTATGTACCCCCTATTTCCTTGCCTTCTTCTCTGCCACCTTACATGGCAGCCCCATACACTGGAATGCCACCCCCATTATATGCCCAAAACCAACCTCCTCACACTATAGGAGGCATCCAATCATCACAACCCACCAATGACCTAATTAAATTGATGATGGACAAGATGTAGACATTAGAGGCATCGGTTTCTAGCTCCCACAACACTCTCACTTACGATGAGATTTGCAATGAGCCTATTCACCCATCTATTCCTATCCGTTCATACCCTGTGCATTGGGAAATGCCTAAATTCAACCACTTCAATAGTAAGGAAGACCCAAAACAACATTTTCACTCATTCAAACCAGGGATAATTTTAGCGGCGAATATTCGTAATATGGTGAAAATTTCATTTTATGAAAATTTGAAAAGGTGAATTATTCGGAGTGGGTCGGTGTCCTATTCACCTAAAATATATAGTATATTTTTTCTGGGGGGTCGGCTTCGCCTTCATTTGAAAACATCTCCTATAAAAACCTAGCTGATTCGCCGGGTAGTATACCTCAAGTAGCTTAACAAATTACCAATACTATGAAATTTTAACTCGCATACCCTTAAGCACCAGAGATTCAGATTACTGTTAGCCTGTGATTGTTGACGTGCGACAACAACTGTACTGACGCACGACATGGGCAGTGGTGACACGTGACAGAGGTGGTATTGACGCGCGACATGGGCAGTGGTGACGCGCGACATGGGTAGTGGTGACGCGCGACAGAGGAGGTATTGACGCGCGACATGGGCAGTGGTGACGCGCGACAGAGGAGGTATTGACGCGCGACATGGGCAGTGGTGACGCGTGACAGAGGAGGTATTGACGCGCGACAGAGGAGGTATTGACGCGCGACATGGTCAGTGGTGACGCGCGACAGAGGAGGTATTGACGCGCGACAGAGGAGGTATTGACGCGCGACAGGCGGTGGTGGTGGTGCGCGACATGGGCGGTGGTGACGCGCGATGAGAGAGGAGGTATTGACGCGACATAGGAGGTATTAGCTTGCGCGACATGGGCGGTGGTGACGCGCACATGAGAGGAGGTATTGACGCGACATGGGTAGTGGTGAGTGCGCGCGTGAGGAGGTATTGACGCGCGACATAGGAGGTATTGACGCGTGACATGGGCAGTGGTGACGCGCGACAGAGGAGGTATTGACGCGCGACATGGGCAGTGGTGACGCGCGACAGAGGAGGTATTGACGCGCGACATAGGAGGTATTGACGCGTGACATGGGCAGTGGTGACGCGCGACAGAGGAGGTATTGACGCGTGACAGGAAATGGGTTGTTGACGCGAGACAAGTGCAGAGTTGATGAGAAAGCAGAGGTCAGAGGCTGCAGACGCGCGACAGAGATTTGGCTTGCCATCGCAAGCGTCGAAAAATGCATGACCTTGCGTCAATAGACCTTAGACCTTAGTGACTCGCGCAAGCAACCTTGCTTGCTGGCGGCGTCACTAAGGTTCTGCTGATGCGCGTCGAGGATCTTTGTGGACAAGCACCCTCGGTGGCGCACTGGTCACAGCACCTCGGTGATGCGCGTCAACAAGCTTGGCCACGCATGTCACTAAGGTCTATTGACGCATGCGTCACTGCATTTTCTTGACGCGTGATAGCAAAATCTCCTGTCGCACGTCTGCAGCCTTCTGTCGCGCCACTTGACAATCAGGTGAAATTTTTTCATACAACCCCCAAAAAATTTGCCTTCCCGCGAAACCAGTTCCGGGGATATTCGCCAGGTATTCTCCACCTCCGATTTCCAAGAGGTCTCTTAAAATGAACCCCGATTCAAACACATGTGTTATCTAATCACTCATGATGATGCCTTGCTTTTGATAAATTTTCCCATGTCCCTCCCTAGACTGCATTAGATTAGTATAGTAGGTTACCCAAACACTCTATATTCTCATCAATCAGGTAGCCCAAGCTTTCTTGGATCATTTATCCATCAATATCGCTAATAAGGTTACCATGACCGATCTATATTCCACACATCAATACGAGGATGAATCTATCATAGATTTTGTCACTCGCTGGCATAGCCTGATTAATCAACTTACCTTCCAGCCTACCACAAACTAAACTCATTGATCTCTTCACATGAGATTGCGCTGACACATCTCCCTAACCTCGCAGTCCAAAATTTCTAAACATTTGATGAGGAATTCATTATGGCAAAAATTTAGAGATTCGGGCCATCGAAGAGAAGAAAATCCATTTGCAAAATCAGAATTCAACATTCAATTTGAATGAAACCTCTTCTTCTTCCAAACCACCAACCAATTATTCAAAGGCTAAGGGCACTTGCTAATGCAGTGGTACTCAAGGTCGGCCTGACTTATCCGTCCAATCAAGGCCACACCATCATCTAATCTATCACCTATCTAGGCTTTTGATTCGACAAGAGCAGCAAAAATATACCTCAACCTGGGAACCTTGCTCTTCTGTCTTAGAAAATCTTATCAAAGTAGGAGCCATCACCCTTCCACCCATAAAACCAAACACTGGTTTTGACCCTACTCACCCCATGCCTGCATGGTATAAAGAGCATGATTTTTGTAACTATCACTTCGAGTGAAGGGTCATAATGATGACAACTACATAACTTTCAAGAAAATTATCCAAGAAATGCTTGAGAAAGGTGAGTTAACTATGGATAATCCCAATGCCACCCCAACCAAAATCTACAAGTCTTGAAAAACCATTTCCTAATCATGCTCCTTCATCCAATCAAACTGGTGAGACATCCACTCACGATACCCATACCTGTGAGGTTCACGTAATTTTTAACAAGGTACTTATCACCTCTCAATCACCTCACATCCCTTCCATAGAGGAAATCCTATCCCAAAATCCTCCTTCCACATTGGAACTAACCTCCATTATTCCTTCACCAATAGAATAACACCTTTCATCTCCTTCATCGCCAATGAGAGGATTCTTCTGGCGACATTGAGACCATCTCACCCCTAGTTTCTCCACTTATAGAATCTTTACCTATCATACCTCCTCCACCCATAGAGGAGTACCTATTACCTTCTCCACCCACAGAGAAGCACCCATTACCTCCACCTACAGAGGAGTTCCTATCTGCTCCCCTACTTATAGAGGAGCTCTCATCATCTCCTCAACTCATCATAGACCCAGTGGAAGTACCTTTACCTCTTGGCGAGCATTCTCCATCAGCTACCCAACATCCAACAAACCTACTTTCAGCTCTCTTACCCACGAAATATGAAGCTGGCCGATTCCCCATCTCTAAGATGCATTTTACGGGAATTCCCATTATGTCCTCACCAACTCCACCCACAAAAGTGTCGTTCTCATGTTTGGTTGATCACTTAGATTATGTGGATAGGGATTTATTATGGGGGCACCTCTTACTCCCTATCTCAACACAAATGCAGAGATCCCTCGATGACACCTCCACTATCTACCCAAACACATTTCCACCCATCAAATGAATATAACCATTGATGTCACAACCCCTTATGATACCCATTAGTACTCATACCACACCCTTACCCATAACCTGACCTATACCTAAACCCAAACCCATACCCACAACATTTACCTCCACTAAACCTATTACCACTTTAGGGGTCACCCTAACCACCAACCTTACTCATCCACCTATTAAACTAGATTTAGCTACATCTCTCTAACGTCAAAAATAAACCTACTCGACACCCAAACCAAAGAAACAAACTCCTCGACCTCATACCCCTACCGCACCAATCCCATCTCGCACTTGTCTCGTCCGCCTTAAAATCTTAGCTGTCCAACATGGTCAAGCACCCTTCACCCATCCATAAACCAATAACACAACAACCCATTCCTTCCTCACATACCTCTAACCTACCCAGGCACACAACATGACTTATACCCTCACCTGCAGTCTCTTTACCACCAATACCTCCAATACCTTCAGCTATTGCTTCACTACCCACTACACTTCAGTCTTTGTCCCTCACACCCCAAGCATGACCCGCGTCATCTACCTTCATAGCACCCCCATTATCCCCATGGGTAACTCACCCTCTTCCTCCATCTACTTTTCCTTCTAGACCTCATACACCCACATCACCTTTACCCAAGAAGGTGCAACCCAAAAACAAAACCCCACTACCCCACAACAAGGTAGTCAAAACAACCCCACACCCTCCTACTCGTCCATCTATTGTACCCCTACCCAAATAAACCCGACCGATACCTCAAACCACACCGGCACCTAAACCCATAGCTCGACCCATTCCTACTCTTCCAAAAATAATTCCCAGACAACCAACCACACCTACACCCAAACCCACACTCACTTCCCATTGTGATCCATTAGCAGGGTCCTATGCCAAAATTCTAACCAACCTCCTCGAGACTTCTGTTATCACATTACCACCACTCTAACCTTAAGACCCCCTCAAACCCAAGCCAAAAGGGTTTGATGATACTAAAATTTGCGCATATCATCATGTTCTAGGGCACGATGTGGAGATCTGCAAGGCCTTGAAAACCATCCTTATCCGATTATGTCCACAGAAACCAACTTTGAAGAAGATGACCTTCTCGACGAGGATCTTGCTTCACCAATACCCATTCCCACACTACCCACTCAAGCAACCACAACCTCCACCCTCACGGCTCCTAGAACCACACACAAAATCTGAAATTAACATGGTTTGCATCAAAGAACTTGTAACGCCACCACCGAAATGTCATTTTGCCCAGCTTGACCACAGGGCTGTTCTCCTCCGATGAGGTTTTTTCCTTCATGTCGTTATACCACTTACCATACACCTTATCCATTTGCTAACTTCCCTCAAATCAACATGGTACATGTCACTACACATGTACTGAAGGGAAAAGAAAAGGTAGCTGACCCACCAACCAATCCTATACCCCACATACCATCAGTACCCATACCTTACATAACTATCTCATGGTCTCACATACCCCATTTCTAATGGCATCACACATTGTACCATGCTCAAACAACTACACCAATCTCCCCTCAAAATTTCCTTAGATGACCTCATCCAAACCTCAGAATCCCATCGTCAAGCCCTCATGGAGGATCTACAATCTATTGAGGTTTTACCCAATGACCCTACACCCGTAGCTTCCATCATCACACCCCATCATGTAGCCTCTCTCACCAAATTATCACATTCATCCTCACCTCACCTTGTTCACTAAGTGGCCTCCTCGGCTTCTCGAGAGGAGGAGATCACGCCATACCAAAATGATGGCCCAGACCCAGCCCTCTTCATCCCTATCCACATTGATGACATACGGGTATGACGTGTGATGATTGATGGAGGTGCTAGCATTAACATAATTTCATCCCATGCATTTTCTCAAATACACATACCTGAATATTGCATGCATAAACATCCGGTCATGTTGTGTTCATTCAACGACACTATCACCTCCACTCAAGGCACTTGTCATCCTTCACGCTCACATGGGCCCCCTGCATTGTTCTGAATTGTTTTATGTTTTGAGGGGAATTCCAATATAACTTGTTGCTTGGTAGACCTTGGATCCGTGTCATGGGTTACGTTCCTTCCAACTTACATTTTTGTGTGAAATGTTAACACGAGGGACACACTTATACCATTCTAGCTCACCCATCACCTTTCAAAACATACAACATGCTTTATTGACCTAATGATGTGCTCATACCTGTCAAGCTGTCTACCTCTACAACCACTACCACTTCACCTACACCTCCACCTACCAGTACAACCACTGCTTTCACCACACATACCTCCTCTATTCCTACCATTGTTATAACCTCCACGGCTGACCCATTAGCTTCCCAATCCATTAACTCCACCTCCGCATCAACCTCGATACATCATCCATACTAGCTACCTCTATACCAACTACCGATCCCTTAGAAGGTGTTTTTCAATTCCTCTCACTGGGGAGTACCACCTATATAGTGTCAACACATTCCTTACTCCGCACGAGTATGGAATCCTTCACCAACACCCTCGCTATGATCATCATATAGGAGAATGCCTCCTTTATGGTCCTCCTTATCTTCATACTAGTCTCACATATGGGGGACTTGATACTACCACTTACATACCTGAACCACCATCACAACCCCACTCATTTTCTGCTAACTTCCAATCACTTACCAATAACCATTTCACCCACACCTTTCTGCACCATTGTGCATGGAAGGGTTTTGGTTTTGGATTTTATGAGCAAGGCCTCCATACCATTATTCCATGTACCACCCACAAACATAATGACTGTAGTGGTATCAGCTTCCCCGAACCTCCTACCAAATAGGCCTGCATTGAACTCATTGAAGACCCTAGCCCTTCTCTGCCCCTTCATATCCACTCCTCACCGATGGAGTCGAGCAATCTGAATCTATCCCTCCTAATTTTTTTTTTTTCATAAACACCATTTCCTTGGGGCCATTGACTTATCAACACGAAGGTGAGGCCCCTTCCACTCTCCCATTCCCGTATCCCGAGATAATCGACGATGACACACTTACCATTAACGTTGTTCAATGTCGATGATGATGAATCCATACTCACCTACCTTGGTGCAGAAGACTCATAAATTCATCGGTCGTTACCCTCTCGAGACACAAACCACATTTAATGAATCAACTATCGAGATCAACATTCATACTCGGGAATGACCCGCACATCCTAAAGATCGGCCAATCTTTAGATTCTGCTTTGAAAGCAGGAAGCCATCACTTCTTTTCTCCAAGATCATAACCACACTTTTGCTTGGTCTTACACGGACATGACTAGTATTGACCCCACCATAGTGGTCCATAATATCGTAACCATTCCCAATGTAAAAACTATCAAACAAAAGTGAGGAAAATGTAGCCTCGCATTGCTCTCTCTCGTCAAAGAAGAACTTCAATGCCTTCTTTCCATTTCCTTCATCTTACCCATTGATTATCCTTGTTGGATTTCTAACATTTTCCTTATTACTAAAGCAACGGGGGACTTCACATTTACATAGACTTCCATGACCTCAAGCTCACCTACCCAAAGATGACTTTCTCTTGCCCGGTATTGATCAACTAGTTGACCTCACCACCCGGTCACGAGATGCTCTCACTCATGGATGACTTTTTAGGCTATAACCAATTTTTTCTTACCCTGGAAGATCAACAAAAGACTACATTCATTACCCCTTGGGGGACCTTTTGCTATCGATTCATGCTTTTTGGCCTTAAAAATGCTTTGGTGCTACATATCAGTGTGCTATGACTTACATCTTCCATGATATCATGCATCACATATTAGAAGATTACGTGGATGATCTCTTGGCCAAATCGAAATGTAAATCGAGAACCTCACTATCCTCAAAACCATCTTTTACCACCTCATTAAATATTGCGTCCACCTTCAACCTAAAAAGTGTGTCTTTGTAGTTCTTTCAGAAAGCTCCGGGATTTATTATTTCCCTCGTGGTATAGAAGTTGACCCTACTAAAGTCAAGGACATTTTGGAAATGCCTCCGCCCACTAACCTTAAACAAATCCGTAGCCTACAAGATAAATTGTAGTCCATTTTCCATTTTATTTCACAATTATCTAATCGGTGTCAACCATTTCATCATCTGGTTAGGAAGGAAGTATCCTTTAAATGGGATGATGGTTGTCACAAAGATTTTGAGGCCCTAAAACAATACCTTCTCCAACCACCCATACTCATTCCACCTAAAGACAATAAACCTTTTTACCTATACATATCAGGTTATCGATCATTCCTTGGGAGAAATGCTCACTCATCGCGATGAACAACATAGGGAGAAGGTGGTTTATTACATAAGCCATACTCTTTTGGACTATGAAACCTAATATAACCATCTAGAAAATATTTTCTTAGCTTGAGTTTTCATTGCCACCAAAATCCACCATTTCCTACTCAACCACAAAACCTATGTTGTGACCAACAACAATCCTTTACACTTCATGTACGCCAAACCTTATCAAAATCAGCATGTTGCATGATGGCTTATGCTTTTAGCTAATCTTGACCTTGAATTCATTCACCAAAAGTCCATTAAGGGCTAGGCTATCACCGACCAACTGGCTGACGCACCTATTATCGGGGACCAACCCTCTAATTTTGACTTTCCGATGAATCCATTGCTACCCTTTCCCTAGATGAACCCCCTTACCAAATGACACTATTCTTTGATGGTTCCAAGTGTTAGTGTGGGGGTGGGGCTAGTGTTATCCTCATTCCTTTGGATGGAGAACCCATGCCTTTGTCTTTCAAACTAGACTTTGAATGCACCAATAATATTTCCGAGTACGAAGCACTCATACTAGGTCTCCAGGTCACCTATACCCTAGATGTCAAATAAATCCACATCTTTGGTGATTCACAATTGGTCATAAACCAAGTCAATGATATATATCCATGTCATAAAAAGATACTTAAAAAGTAGAAACATCATGTAGACATCCTTTTGACCACCTTTGATCATTACACCCTACAAACCATCCACGTTTAACCAACAAATTTACTGGATACCATGGCCTACTTAGCTTCCCAAATACCCGCTTCCCTTGCCGATTATGAAATATTTTCACCGTAAAACATCTCCATTCACCTTCTTATTTACCTCATGGTGTTTACTCAATCGAAATGACACCTGACCCGAGTGACCTTTGGTATAAACAATACTCCACTACCTTTCCCTCTCCATTATACCTCATGATCTCACCTATAATGACAATGCACCTTCCTTAAAAAGGTCTCCTATTTCGTTATCTTGGGGGGACTCCTCTATAAGTGTGGCTTTGATAGTATTCTCTTACGATCCCTCACAAGTTCTAAAATTCCTTATACCATTAAGGAGGTTCATGATGGCATATGTGGGGATCACTTTAGTGGCCTTGCCATTGCTAAGCATATTATCCACCTAGGCTATTCTCGATGACCCTTAACCATGATTGTTGTGACTATGTCAAATGCTATATGAAATGTCAACAACATTCCAACCTTCATCATACACCCAATCATGTCTTACAGTCACTCGTGACCTTTGGCCCTTCTCTCAATGGGGTTTGGATCATGTCGGAGAAATCAATCCTCATTCTTCCCAACGCCATCAATGGATCATAAGCGCTCTTGAATACTACACAAAAGTATGGAAGCCATACCACTCATCTCTCTATGAATACGAGAAAATATGTGAGTTCATTAACCATCACATCATTTTCCACTTTGGTGTCCCTCATCGCCTCATCATTGACAATGGAAAACAATTCAAAAACAAAACTTGCAAAAATTTGTGATGCCTTCAACATTCGAAACTTAGTTTCTCATCACCTTATTACCCAGAAACCAATGTCCAAGCCGAATCCAATAACAAAACCCTCAAAAAAATAATCATGAAAGTGGTTGACGATACTAGGAAGGATTAGCATATGCACATTCCTTTTTCCCTATGGGAATACCGCACTAGTATTCACACTTCCACTGCAGCCACACCCTTTTCATTGGTCTACAGTACCGAGGCTGTTTTTCCTCTCGAAGTCCAAATTCCCTCACTCCACATTTCTCTCGATGACATGCTTACTGATGATGACTTTCATCAGGACTGCTTAGCACAACTAGAGTTATTAGATGAATGTCATCTTAATGCTCTAGATCACCTTCAAGCTTACCAACAACGTATCAAATGTGCTTATGAAAAATGTGTTCACAAATGAACCTTCCAAGTTGGTGACCTTGTCTTGAAAGAAAATCAACACGTAACCAAAGCAAAAAAAAGTAAACGGGGAAAATTCAATCCTAATTGGCTTGGACCATACATCGTAACTCATACCTATGGATCGGGTGCTTATCGTTTGTCCTCACTTGAGGGTAAACCTGAACCTAAACCCCTTAATGCATTGCATCTTTGACCATTCTATTGTTGACTCGTTGTCCTACCTTACCCTTTGTCTCTTTAGAGGCTCGTCCCATGAGCGCTATCCACCCCATACACTACCCTAACAATTAAACAAGAATCATGTGAGTATCCGTCATTTGTTATCTTCTCTTGAATATGTGTACCATGTCACTACACATAGCATGATTATCATAGATACTTTTCATCTACCTTTAGATGAGATCCCATGGTCGTTCCACCCTGCCTTTTGAACAAGAGTCATATCCTTCACCTTGGTCTTGTCCATGATTTCAAAGACCTCTAATGGGACAAAACTCCTTGAGTCAAACTTCTAATAAAAAAAGATGACTACCTCACAAGGAAATCTTCCTCTCGACCAAATGGCTACTATAAATATTTGCTCCCTCGAAGGACAACTATGAGAAGCTTTCAAAAAAACAAAAAAAAGACCTCAAGGAGTACTATATTATTTTTTCCATATAGACTTCCCACATCGATCAGTCTATCACAACAAAAACACTTTTTAGTCATGGACTAGCCCATTGTGACCTCGGACCTCTTGCCCAAAAGACCTGTCATTCCAAACATATACAATTAATTACTTTTCACCCACCTTACCACTTCCTCTCTCATTTCCTAAATTACCTCAAGGGACATCTTGGAATTTCGACATTTGGCAATCCTATGACTACTTTCACCGTAGAACTATTAATTATGTAATACCTTACGGTTCTGCTTTATTCATCACCCTCCACGATATGATCTATTTGGTATGATCCTACCCAATCCGGTGGCTTTATTTCCCCTCTCTTATCTTTTAACCATCTTTGTTTACATTTCGATTACCTTATATAGGACTTGGTCCTCGACGCTTACCTTTGGGGTAGTCCTCCCCTTTCACTATAATCGCCTTCACCTGTAACATTTTACCTATAATCTACCCACACCTATTAAACCTAAACCCACTACATGCCCACAAACCTACCAACTCATTCTCATATTCTTACCTAGCTCATGGGAGAACTACATCGGCTTGAGGTCCCTTTTCGCTAGGACTATGTAGGCAGCACTTGGAGGTTAGCTCGGCCACTCTCTACCCTAAATAATTCATCAACCATGCCTAACTCACCATTTACCTCACATTTCACTTAGTTCCCCTTTTCTAACAAAATTGGAAATTAAGCCACATACATAACAAGTTGTTTACCATTTTATACATTTGTTACACCTACCATCTCTCTATCATCACTATGCATAGATTATACAACATTTCACATATGACCCATAGTATCATTCATTGCAAACCATAATGAATCATGCCTAAACCAACCTGACTTATCCATGCCTAAACCAACTTGACTCATCCATGCCTATAACCTTTGACTTATCCATGCCTAAACCAACCTAACTCATCCATGCCTATAACCTGACTCGATCCATGCCTATAACCTGACTCGATCCATGCCTATAACATAACTCGATCCATGCCTAACCAACCTGACTCCATCATGCCTAACTCACCTAATTTCCATCCATATTAAAATAACAAATCCATATCTCATCTAACACAAGCCATAAAACCAATATCTCATAAACACATTAATGCATCACAACATCTCATGAATCTCATCATATAAATCAATAAATGTGTATCTCAAAAAACATGCCTGTCTCATCATGGCCATCATCTCAAAAATGTCGGCATGCAGGATGATATACAATACAAAATGTCATCAACACGTAGGCCAGTCTCATATATACACAAAGAATGAATGAATCAATACAAAAATCTTTGGCACGCATGCCAGTATATGCTCAAAATATACAAAAATCACTCGTACATCCTCATTGTCTTGACATGTAGGCCGGTATGTGATCAAAAATACAAAAATCTTCGACACACAGGCTAACATATATATATAAAATAATCACTACTATACATCAAAAATTAGGTGGCCACATATCAAACATCTCACCGGATGTCCTCCATCTCTATGTCCCCTACACCCTCGGCCTCCTATGTCCCTCTTTAGAACATCACCTTGCTCAAGTCGCATTTGTGCACTAGTGGCCTCACCCTGATCAAGCCTCGGAGCTCACTGACCTCTTGTGCTCTCCACACTATGTGTGTGGGATCTTGTCCTCTCACTGGACACCTATTGTGCCCTGTACTCTCCATATGAGAAGAATTCTATCCCATCCGCCATGAGCTGGTCACGATAGTACTGCAACTCACCTAGGGCTTCCCATAGCCTAGATATAGGTATGGTATGAGGTGGTCCTATAGGCCTCGACCCCTGTATCGCCCTATGCCGGCTGTGAAATTGGACCAGCTCCCCGCACTGTGGTGGTGCCCCTTCCTTGGTGCTTGTGATGGCACCCTGTCCTCGTGCCTATATCTAGGCCTGTAAGACCCAAATCGTGCTTGGGTTGTGGCTAAATGGCCCTGTAATCCCGCCACCGACCATCTCTATCTCCATATCCTCCATCACCTCCACCCTCTCCCTCTACCATCTAGGCTCGCAACCTGGCCACCTATACCCATAGCTCCGCTACCTCTCGCCTCGACCCCCCCGTTATGCCTACAATATACCTATCTATGTGATCGGTGTCGCACCTGCACCCTCGTAGGGCATCTCTCTCACTTGTCACAATAGCTAAATCTCGCTGCCACTGTGCAGGGGTATGGCTCATAATTGAGCCACCCACCACTTGCTCGTACCTATCTCGTGCATCCGACGTCATCAATCCACTAATCCACTAGCTTTGCTCCTCTCCTGTAGGCATTGTAGGTTGTGGTAGAGGGAGATGCCTCACCATGTCATCTCTCCAATACTGTGGGAAGGGCAGAGGAATATCCTGTATGAGCCGAACTACCGTCGGACCTTGTCGACCGGGATCATCTCATCCTCCCCAGGACACGGCAACCCTAAATCCACCTCTCTAGCTAGAGCTCAGCTAGCTCCTCATGCATGTGCCTATATGAGGGGAATCCCACATATGGCCTCTAGATAATGTCCACTCTGGACAACCCCTCCAACAACTGTCGAAAATGGGCCACACCATATGTCGGCCTATTTGATCTCCGCTCTCCTACAACCGGCACCCATCTCTTGTATCCCAACCACACACATCTCGGTGGGAATGCATCTTTTCTGGGAATCCCTATAGGTCAAACACATACTATGTGCTCGTAGGCCAACAAAGGCAAAGAGTATAAATGTACAACATAGGCTAAACCTACATAGCCGCCCATACTCCCATAGCTCTCTTTATAGCTACACCAAAAATGCTGGTGCCCAGGTAAACCGTGTCTCGTGCACCATCATATCATGGAGCACCCCTATCAGTGAGCAGGGAAAGCATCCACCTTCTACATCAGGTAGTGCATAGCAGCACACTACCTCCATCAATAAAACTACTAGCCTCATCTCATTTGGATGGGCTAGGTAAATATCGCCATAGCTCGGATCGGGCGCTATGGAAGCTCGGCTCCACACACCCTCACCAAACATAGTCCTGATCAGCTCCTCTGAGGCCTCTGAGGAGATAGAGTACACCTGGGCCCCCAATATGGGTAACCTCAGAATCCATAACACATCCTCTAGGGTGATGGTCATCTCACCCATCGGAAGGTGGAACGTGTTTGTCACGGAGTCCCATCTATCGATGAGCATGACCATCAAACTTGGCTTTCGAACAACATGTCGATAGCACTGAATACCACTCAAGCCCACTGTCTCCACATGCTGCAGCTCCAATGGGATCACTAGGCCACGCAATGTCACCAATAGTGGCAGAACCATATCTTGCATGTGTAATCGTGATCGACCCGCATCAATCTAAAGCACAACACTAATCTACCTTTATTATGACCTTATTCATCACTTCTCATTACCCACCACCCTATTTTTTCTCTTACCCATCTCAACCACCTAACCTACATCATTTTTTTGGACCCTTTTTTCCAAAATCCCGATTGGTGCTGGTTCCTCCTAACCAACCCTAGTCACCCTTAAACCGACATCAGCTCACCTAAATAGGTGACCGATGTGTTCACCTCTGATCAACCACACGGTTACCCTATAATTGGCATCGACCACTGTTAGGTGACCGATCCCTATTCTACCCGATCGACGCCAAGCAAAGCTTGATCGACGCCGGCCGGTCACACAAAAAATATATGACTTCCTAAACCCCCTTTTTCTCAAACCCCCATCCATTTTACCCCATGTACACCGACCTACACTACCCCAAAGACCCTACCCACCCCACCTATACTATTTCCTACCCCTCCCCCCCTCTTTTTGACAATTTTTCCCTCACATACCCGATTTAACTTTTTTCCCACCCACAAAATACAAACACCCACAAAACCCTACAAATACCAATTATTACACCATCTACTCTATCTAATTAACATTAAAGAGTTCAGGCACTTACCTCATCATGTTGTCACCATCTTGGTGGCAAGTCTAGCCATTGTGCCAATGGTCCGCCCAAGCCCTCTCCAGCCTCTGCCATCACCGTATATCTACACACACACTCCAACCAATCGAATCCCTCGCTAAGATCTCGTGGACCCGCTACTCACCAACCCAACCACCGTTAACTCACACTGCCAGCTCACTATCCCATTTCCTCCATATGCTTTTCTCACTTTTCTCTCTTTTTGTCCTTTCTTTCCTTCGTAATTCACAAATGAATAATATAAACCTATATTTTTTGTTTTTATACCAAACCTGACCTAACTGATGTCGGTTCCCCTCGACCGACATCGGTCTTGTGACCTACCTAACCATTGCCGGTTTTCCCAGACCGACGTTGGTTATCCATGACTACCATCAGTCACCCTTTACCTTGCTCTTTACCCCATACCTTTACCCAACCCATTACCTTACCTTTCCTGACCTTGTCACTTACTTCCTCCATTTTTCCTCCTTTGGGGACTCATTATTTTACCCTTACCTCGGCCTTACCCGTGCCGCGACCTAGATATTTAGTTCTGGACCATTGCTAGTGACCTTTGACCTCATGTGTTTTCTATACCTTGCGGCACTGTTACCTATGTTGATTGACCCAATGACCTTACCTAGCCTATGGTTGTGACTATTTATCCTGACCCTACCTTTGGTGTACGAACATACCTAAATGTTCCTGCACCTAACCTACGTTGTGTTTCTTGACCTTATCCTATACCTTGGATACCAGATTCACTTCAATATTGTTTGGATAAACCTATCAACCTTAGACGATGTAGAGTTCTCCTACTCTTTAACCCGGTAGCATGCTGCAGTTTATACGTGTGTGTGCGTTTGACTGCTACTATCTTTGACCCTGACCCTTTACCTAGATCCCCTTGAGTAGACCTTTCACCCCTTTTTCCCTATACCCACTTGCCTTTTCTTCACATTTACCTTTTATCAAACCACTCACCACTTCAGCCTGCTACTTCGTTAGTTCCTGGTTTGAGGGGGATCACGTTCACCCTCATATGGGGAAACCACATCTTATTTTTGTTAGCGTCACTTCCCAATACAAGCTACACAACAAAAAGGGGAAAATGGTAGACACTAAAAGTAGGTCACACTCCCCTTTCATCCCTCGACATATAAGCACCCTTTTTTACATTTACCTAGCCATGATCCCCTTCACCCCACTAATATTAATTTAATTAAATTAATGCATTATCCTCACTATATTTATTATTTAAATAATATCTACACATATAGTTCACTTAGACACCTCACCAAGCTAACTCAACCTAAGACCTATTCTTAGCAAGTTACCATAACTAACTAAGACTTACCCAAACCCTAAAAATCAATGCCTACATTCCCTCTAACCACATTCCCACATGCTCACAAGAAGCTCCCATTCTAATCCAGTGAGATAATGACATGAGATCTAAGAAAATCAAGAGGATCTCCTAAGTTTAGTAAACCTAGGAAATCCCACCTTGACTAATGTCAGTTATACCTAACCATCACCGATTAAGCCGGCCGCCATCAGTTACCCCTTTTAACCCAAAACAACCTTATTCTCAAGGTTGGAACTTGGAAGTTGGCAAACATTGGGAGAAAATTTGATGAGAAAGAACAAATCTCAGAGAGATAACGCATCTTCAGAGAGCCAATTCCAACAAAAACTCACATCCAAGGAAGGAGATTGAGCATCTTCTCCGAGCACAGCCATCCCAACCATGATCTGATCTATCCAAGCAAAGAGGAGTGTGCATGCAGCCCATGTAGAAGCTTTTCTTCAGTTTTGATCACTCACACCTTCAAACCCATCATCAGCACCTCCATCCTTCACACATAGACCTTCAGGAATGAAATCCAAGTAAGTATAACATCATACTTCTCTAGTTTATTTCATTTCATCATTATTTTATCACTCATTGTTTACCTTGCTCCCTATTTACCTTCTCCAAAATTTTCACCTCCATAGACCCATTTAAAACCTCACAAAAACCTACTCCATTCACCTAATACCTCATCTCAACCAACCAAAATCCTTTGTGCAATCACAAAGGAGACAAAAACCCTGTTCTGTGACATTTCCAGATCTCACAGTAACCGGTGCCGGTTATACCTAACCAATTTTGGTCACCCCTAACCGATGCCGGTCTCTGTGTTTACCCAAACAGCCTTAAACAAAGACCTACCCACCTAATTTTACCTCACCCTCACTCACTTGTGACCTACCCAAGACCTTTATCAGACCTGCAGAACCCAGAACCAATCATTTGACCTTTGGATTCTATTCTAGCTTAGCTTGTTAGATTAGATCTATTTTCTTATTGTGTTTTAAGTGAGATACCTAAATAATTTTAAAATAACAATAGGATTTACTTTGTTTACAACATTAATTTGTTTAAAATAGTGGATTGATAGCCATCTAGGAAGTATCATACTTCCCGGATCTAGCTTACGTTAGGCAGTTCACTGCCCATATTGTTTAATTTCTTTTGGTGGTCTTGTTTTCATTACAGGTAGTTCCTCCTAGCCAAAAGGAAGCTCTCATGGTCAGCTATGGATTCAGAAGTCATACACGTGTAAAAACCCATCAAGCGACATTTGAACAGGTATTCCTCCTATGCCCGTTTCCTATCTGTTTGGCGTCAACGTTTCTAAGAAAAAATCTAATAAAAAGGTGAAACACCTTAACTTATGACGGAATCTATAATGAGCCTATTCATCCATCTATTCCTATTCTCCCATACCCGAGTGTATTGGGAAATTCCCAAGTTCAATCGTTTCAACAATAAAGAAGACTGCATGATAGCACTTGCAGTCATTCAAACATGGTTGCTATCTAATTACCCATGACGATGTTTTACTTGTACGAACATTCCCCATATTCATGACAGGACCTACCTTGGATTGGTACCATAGTTTACCCAGACATTCCATCTACTCCTTTAACCAAGTGGCTCAAGCATTACTAGACCACTTCTTAATCAATGTAGTCAAAAAATTCACCATGACTGACCTATATTCAACATGATAGTATGACGATGAATCTATCATGATTTCGTTTCTTGTTGGCAAAGTCTTATCAACTAATTAACATTCCAGTTACCTCAAGTTGAACTTATAGAGTTGTTCACTAGAGCTTGTGCCAGACACATCTCACCAAATCTATAGGTACAAACCTTCCATACCTTTCGACAAAGCATTTACCATGGCACAAAAGCTAGAAATTTGTGCCATTGAAGAAAAGAAAATCCAATTGCGAAACAAAAATTCCATGTTCAAATCAAATGATTCTTCTTCATCTTCAAAACCCCAAAATAATTATTGAAAATCCAAAGGATATGCCAATGTGCTAGTTCTCAAAGATGGTCCATCTCATCCATCTAATTAAGCCAAAAATTCCTCCAATATTTCTCCTATTTAGACTTTTCAGTTTCGATGGGAACAACAAAAGTACAATCCAATTGGAGAGCCCTATTCTTTAGTCTTGGAAAAGCTTATTAAAGCCGAAGCCATTGCACTACCCCCATAAAAACTCATACTAGTTTCGATTCTGCTCAAGTCCTATACCCACATGGTATAAGGAACATGACTATTATAATTATCATCGCGTCAAAGGCCATAATGAGGGTAATTGCATAAATTTTAAGAAAATTTTCTAGGAAATTTTAGATAATGGAGATCTTGTCCTGGACAACCCAAACGCACTAGCAAATCAAAACTTTCATATCTTTAAGAATATGTTCCTAACCATACACCATCATCTAATCAAAATGGTGAACCTTCAACCAATGACAATAATGTCCGTGAAGTCCAAGCTGTTTTCGATATCGCATACTGGTTGTTCCTCAATTTCCACCTATTCCGTCTATCAAGGAAATTCTTGCACGAGATCCTCTACCCACAGAGGAGAATACCTTTTCCACTCCTTCACCCTCAGAGGAGTCCCTTCATCTCCACCTTCACCCACGTAGGAGTCCACGATTTCTACTGATGCTATTTCACCATCTACCTAGCAACCTACCGAAAAATCAACGGTATTAAATCTCCTACCTGCAAGAGAATCATCATCAATTTCCCCTCCACCAAAAGAGAAGTCTACCTCACCCCACCTACCATCTCTCATACCTATGGGATATCCTTCTGACACACCACTACCTATTGGGGATAATTCTTCATTAGCATTCCAAGATCCCATTGATTTTGTCTCAACTCTTTTACCCATATAGTCCGAGGCTAACCAATTCCCTGTCTCATAAACATATTTTACAGGGATTGCCACTAAACCAACTACATCTCCTCTTATAGTAGTCCCATTTTCATGACTAGATGATTGCTTGGATTACATTGATAATTCCACACTTTGGGGACATCTTCGGATCCCCTTTTTGACTCAAATGCAATTTTTCCTACAGATACCTCCACGATCTATCCAAAGGTATTTCCAAAGCAACCAGATCGACCTTGATCATGCCTGTAGAAACAAATTATTCTTTGTCACCTTTACCTACACTCAAACCTTGACCTGTGAATAAAACCATTCCTATGCTTAAGATACTACCCACACATACATCTTAGTCCATATCTAGACCCATCACTACCTTGGGTGTCATGCGATGTCAAGCCTTACCCATCCACCCATAAAATTAGATTTAGCCACATATTCCCAAACCTAAACCAAAATTTTTCCTCTACCTAAAAGGAAGACCCAACCTTCTAGGCCACATACACCAGTCTCACCTATCACACCTTTGTCACCTTTGCCCCTTCCGTCCATCCTAGGACCTCACCCATCAACCTTGGCCAAACAACCCCTACCCAAGGCCAATCAAAAGCTAAGCAACCTACCTCGTCATCACAATCCTTTGTTACATCTAATTTACCTACACAACAAACACCCTCACCCTCACCCATACATTTCTTACCACCTATACCTCCACTAACTACTATAACCCCAAATTTTCCTATACGACTTCAACCCATACCTTCCACCCGACCTCTACCAACCACTTCCATCATAACTCTATTATCCCCATGGGTAACCCGTCCTCTTCCACCATCTGCTTTCCCTTCTACATCATGTACTCCCATCTCACCTTTACCCAAGAAGGTGCAATCCAAAGACAAGAACCCACTACCCTCCAATAGGGTAGTTAAACCAACAACACCTTCCATTGCTAGTTCTTCTACCACACCTTTACCCAAGTAGATACCATCAAAACCTAAGACAGTACCACGTACCAAACCAGTGGTCAAACCCATTCCCCCTCCTATAATGCCTCTTCCCCACAATCATCCACACCTTTACCTAAACCCACACTCACTTCCCACTATTATCCATTGGCAGGGTCCTACACAAACATTCTAGCTAACCTCTTAGAGACCTCGGTCATCAAATTAAGGTGACTTAGGCCTTATGACCCCCTTAAACCCAAACCAAAAGGGTTTGATGTAACTAAAATTTGTGCCTACCATCGTGTGTCAGGACATGACGTAGAGGGTTGTAAGGCTCTCAAAACCGCTCTCCTCTAATTATGTCCTCCTGAAGAAAATTTTTATGATGACAATCTTCTTGATGAGGACCTTGTTCCACCTTCACCTGGCACCACACACCCTTATCCCTTACTTCTTCAATGACCTTCATCTCTACCCCCACATGACCCTTACTCATTTCACAAGGTTCTTACCCCGCATTAGGTTTTTTTCCATCATGTCGTTACACTACTCATGACATACCTTCTCTATTTACCTCTTTCCCTCATATTAACATGATCTAAGTTTCCACTCGCTCCTCCCAAAAGGAAAAAGGAAAAGAAAAAGCAACTAGCCCATCAACCAATCATGTGCCCAATATACCATCTACACCCGTACCCAAAATAATCATTCAAGGACCCACATACCCTATTTTTGATGGGGTCACCCATCGTACAATGATAAAACAATTACACCAATCCCCTCTAAAAATTTCTTTGTATGATCTCATCCAAACCTTTGAATCTCATCAACAAGCCCTTATGGAGGTTTTGTAATCCATTGAGGTTTTACCTAACGACCCCACACCAGTAGCCTCCATTCTCACCCCTCATCACGTGGCCTCTCTTACAAAATCATCTCCTTATTCTACCACCATTCCCACTCATCAAGTAGATGCCCTCATTTTTTTTGATGAGGAGATCATACCTCTCCAATCAGACGACCCTGATCCCACCCTTTTTATCTCTGTATATATCGATAATATATGCATATGACATGTCATGATCGATGGTGGTGTTAGCATCAACATCATATTCTCCCATGTGTATAATCAAATGTGCATCCCTTAAAATTACATGCATAATAACCCAGTTATGCTACGATCCTTCAATTATTCCATCACTTCCACCCTTGGCACCATTATTCTTCATGTTTGTGTGGGCCCTTGCACTGTCCCAGAATTGTTCTACATCTTAGAGGGGGAGTTCCAGTATAACTTGTTGCTTGGCCAACCTTGGATTCACATCATGGGTTGTGTTCCTTCAACTTTACACCATTGTGTAAAATTTGAACATGAAGGACATAACTATACCATCCCAGCTGACCCTTCATTGTTCAAAACCTATAACATGTTGTACCAACATAATGATGTCCTTGTACCAGTTAAAACATCTACCACTAACCCAATTATCCTTCACCCATAACCCTATCCACTAATGCTTCGCCACCTCTCCCATACCTAACTCTTCTATTCATACTACTACCATAGCCTCTACAACTATCCCATCTTCTTCACAACCAACATATACCCCTCCTACCCAATCGCCTAGTAATTCATCTATCCCCACTACCCACATATCTACTACCAATCCCTTAGAGGGTGTTTTTCAACACCTCACTGGGAGAGTAATGCCTCTATAATATACACACATTCCTCACTCCAAAAGAGTATGAAAACTTACGCCAACATCCTCGTTATGACTATCACATATGAGAGGTTTTCCTTATGATCACCTTCACACCAACTTAACATATGGGGGAATTAATAATTCCACCTATTCACTCGAACCGTTATCCCAAACATGACCATTTTCACTTGACCTCCATTCTCTCACTAACTACCGCTTCACCCACACTTTCCTTCACCACCGCGCATGGAAAGGCTTTAGCCTTGGTTTTTACAAACAAGGATGTCATACCATCATCTCATGTACCACCCGTAAACACAAAGATCGCAGTGGAATTAGATTTTCTAAACCATCTTATAATAAGACCCACATCAACCTCATTGAGGAGGAAAAAAATTCTCCACCCCATTCACCAACATCACCACCTTCACCCACAGGGTCCATAGATCCCAAATCTATTCCTCTTAACTTTTTTTTTGTGAACACAATTTCCTTGGGACCTCTGACTTATCAATGCGATAGCGAGGCTCCCTCTTCTCTTCCCTTCTTGTATCCTAACATGATTGATGACGATACACCTTTTATTAATGTTGTTTAATATCAGGATGATGAGTCTATCCTCACCTACCTTGGTGCAGAAGATTATTATATTCATCGGTCATTACCTTCTGAGACACAAACCATGTTAAATGAATTGACCATCGAAATCAATATTAACACTTAGGACAACCCACACATTCTAAAGATAGGCCAATCTTTAGATGCCACTAAACATGAAGCTTTTACTTCTTTTCTATGGGATCATAGAAATGCTTTTGCTTGGTCCTATGCTGATATGTCCGGTATTGACCCAAACATTTTGGTCCATAATATCATAACCATTCCTGAAGCCAAACCCGTAAAATAGAAGCTGCGGAAAATGCATCCTTGCATTGCCCTTCTTATCAAAGAGGAACTTCAACACCTTCTCTCGGTTTCCTTCATCCTACCCATTGACTATCCCTAATGGATTTATAACATTGTTCTGTCACAAAAGTGACAAGGGACTTCAAATTTACATAGATTTCCATAACCCCAAATTACATTACCCCAAACACGAATTTACTCTCTAGGGTATTGACCAACTCGTTGATCTCACAAATGGGACATGAGATGTTATCACTCATGGATGGTCTCTTGGGTTATAACCAAATATTACTCACCCTAGAAGATCAAAAAAAAACCACCTTCATCACTCCTTGGGGACCTTTTGCTACCGAGTCATGCCTTTTGGCCTTAAAAATGTTGGTGCTACATATCAACAAGCTATGACATATATCTTCCATGACATAATGCATCACATATTATAAGATTACACAGATGACATTCTTGCCAAATCCAAACATTGGGCTGAACAACTTATAGTCCTTAAGGTCATCTTTGACTACCTCATCAAGTATTGTGTTCACCTTCAACCTAAGAAGTTTGTCTTCACTATGCTCTCAGGAAAGCTCATTGGTTTCATCATTTTTTTAGGTGGCATATAAGTCGATCCTGCTAAAGTAAAGGCCATTCTAGAAATGCCTCTACCTACTAATCTCTACCAACTTCAAAGTTTGTAGGGTAAGCTGTAATCTATTTGTTGGTTTATTTCACAACTTTCTGACCACGCTGAACCATTTCATCATCTCCTAAAAAATGATGTCTCCTTCAAATGGGATGATGAATTCCACAAATCCTTTGATGCCTTAAAACAATACCTTCTCCAACCACCAAGGTGCTCATTCCTCCTAAGGATGACCAACCCTTTTACCTATACATTTCTACTACTAATCATTCCTTAGATGTCATGCTCCCTCATCGCGATGAGAAACTGTTGTCAATTTTTCCCCTTATGAAAAAATGGAAAATGAGGTTACAAGCCTTGAGAGCCTTGTATGTTGTTTCAGGATCTTCTGGGATTGTTCCTTCTTTTCGTGTCTTGAAGGTTCGAGTTGGTCTTGGAATGGGAAAATCAGCCCTAATGGGCTCACCTCTTGGTTAAATAATAAAAATGATAAATTATTTTTAAAAGGGATCATGCTCGGCATAGTATAGGAAATCTTTGAGTTAGGAAAAATACCTAAATTGGAGCTCGTAGTATTGATGCTAGGTGTGGGGCTCGGCATAGGAAAACCCAGTGGAATACTCAAATATGAGCTTGGTAGTTGTAAGTCCAAATGAGCTCAATGTGAATGAATCGAACTATGCACTATGAACATCAAAGGTGGAAGATCTCGGCATGTAAAGCTTGTGATAGTAAAATACTCCCCAAGGCATCATTTTTGAAGCTCGGTGAATGATAGATAGACTCGAGATCGATCATGGAGATGATAGGATAACATGGGTGAGTTTGAGCATGTTCACTACATACACCAATGACTCAACACCAAAGGGATCATATGTGAGTTAACTAAAGCATCCACTTCGAGCTTCGTATGAAGTCTGAGTTCAAACTTTTGGGTGAGCTCGTGAGTAGAGATTAGGATGAAACCAAGATCTATGGATCCCTCGATGCACAACAATGAAATCATGATGCACAGGTTAGAAATATATGGCTCAAATCAATGAGCTAGGCCAAGGAATGAGTGGGATTTCTAGATATTTCGAAGAGCTTGGTATGGACTTCCTGAGCTAGTTCATAGAGAAGCTAAGATTGATCTCAGTGTCATAGTAGGCATCATGATGAAGTGAATCAACAAGTCATCACTCAAATTTGTATGGAGTATACAGGTTAGCTCATTGAAAAGGCCCACCGAGACTCATAAATTAGTCACAAGTCGATCACATATTAGGGATGGGATCAATATTAGAGCTTGATAGCTCATGCAAGGAACCAAGTCAGCTAGAACATGTGAGTTGGAGCATACTCAGTGGTTAAATCAACCAAAAAAATTCTAATTCATGAATGGAGCTCGGTGAATGAGAAGAATCTCGAGTCAAAATGTGAATCTCGGTGGAAGGATTGGGCTCACAGATGCTAGAGGTAGGTCCAAGTTGAGTCATGTTTTTGGAGTTTTTCTTCAGAGTTATTGTTTTCAGAAATTCAGAGTTTTTTGGGCTTGAAGATGTTGAGCGAGTTGGATACCTCCTAAGCCCAAAACTCGAAAATCTGAATTTTAGAGTTTGACATTTTGGGGTTCGAGATTTTGGATGTTGAGAGCTCTGCATAGGTGAGAAGTTTAGTCTCCAAAGCCTGAAGTGGTTGAGCTAGTCAAAAGGTCCTATTCATGCACCGAGTTGTGAGGGAGGCGACAGGTCGAGATGGCGAGATGTGGAGAGTCTGAGTCCTTCATTGAGTAGTTTGGTGAGTCATAGGAACCGGTTTACCCGCTAATGATTGTTATTGGTTACACCAAGTTTCTTAGCCTTTGATGACCCGATAAATGGTTAGAATTCATTGAAGAGTGGGAGCATGGTCATAGAAATGAAGGATCTCGGCTCATGATGATCTACAGAAGAACTCAAAATTGCATAGCGAGAGATCCATTTAGAGTGAAGCTAGGTGGAGATATTTGAATGTGGGCTTTGTGCCAAGTAAGTTAGGTCTGAATAGGTGGTCATAGAAAAGAAAACTTGGTGAGTTATAGATGGATCTTACACGGAAATGAAATTATTTTTGGGGGCTCAGCATTATGCAGTGAGCTTGAGATAGTTATGATGCTCTTGGAGGGGTGGAATCGATGTGGAGAGCTCAGCGAAGAGGTGAGCTCAATTATACATGAGCTCATGTGGAGTTTAAGAGATCCGTAAAGAATGAAAAGAATCTTGATGGGAGCTCAGTTGCACTGGTGAATGAAGGAGCCTCATTTCAAGTAAACTCGGTTGGATGCGAGGAATAATGGAGCTCGGACCTAACTCGGTGAGTTGGCTCGGTAAGCCAACCACTGAGTTGGGCCATTTTTGGCTTATTCCCCTTTCACTGCAAATCAATTCAAAAGGGGTCCCGCCATTAATATTTTTAATATTAATTTTAATTAAATTAATATTTTTATTTAAATATTTTAATAATAATATTTTTATTATTATTTAAATATTTTATTTAAATATTATTTTAATTAATTAAGAAGACTATGTCAACAAGCAATCAAGGATGCATGATGGAACTTTCTCAGATGGTTCAACAAAATGTAATAAATGATACATCACGTGCCTTCCATTTAGGAAGAAAATTATGACCTTTCCTCTTCTCTCTCAATTCTTCTATAAATGTAAATTGGAAGTTCATTCCAAGGGGGTCCAACAGAACAAGTAGGTTCCAACAAGTGAGTTTCGATAGGTCATACAAGTTGGACAAGTTAGACACTTTCCAAGCTTCCCCTCTCTTCACAAGCTGAGATGTTGTGATTTGTAGGATTTCAAGCCTTTCTTCTAAAATTGTAATGGCATCTGTGCCTTTTCACTGATGTAATGATGCACTGTGCAAAGTGCTTGAAGTAATGAGAATTATGCTTTGTGATCAGTTGTATGTCCTTTCATGATTTTGTTGCTTCTACTTTCCTCTCTCATGTTTTTAGGTGAACTATGCAACTAAGGTTTCTCTTGCAAGTTTTGGAGGTCATTGTGCTTATCAAAGAGTGAATTATTGTATGTAAAAGTGGGTTTGTAATGCATGTCATTCTTTCTCATGATCATCTCTCTTCATCGGCAAAATTATGTCTAGCAACACCCTTTCTTGGTGCATCACCACTTCTAGTATAGGTTTTATTTCTTTGCAAATCTCTTTCCCTAATCCCATGAAATGTTAGCATAGGTCTAGTTAGCCATTTTTCTTGCATTAGAAGTAGTTTTGTGTTTAGTTTAGGAAGAGGAAGTGACCTTCTCGGAGGTTCACCTTGAGCCCAAGTCCCACAACTTGAGAGGTGATCCCATGTGTCCTAATCACACCGAATGTCATGATTCATTTTCAAACCATTCGGGGGGTGTAGTGATTTGGTGACAACAACACAACCTTTGGGAGAAAATGGTTTATTACATAATCCGTACCCTTTTGGACTACGAAATTAGATACACCCATGCTAAAAAAATTTCTTAGCCTTAGTTTTTGTCACCACTAAACTTCTTCATTACTTATTGAACCACTAAAATTCTTCATTACTTACATTACATGTATGCCAAACCTTACAAACATCAACATGCTGCACGTTGGCTCATTCTTCTCGTAGAACCTTGACCTGAATTCATCCATCAAAAATATATCAAAGGCCAAACCATTTCTAACCAAATTGCAAATGCACCCCTTTCTAGAAATCAACCCTCTAACTTTGATTTTCCAGATGAATCCATTGTTACCCTCTCTTTGGATGATACCATTTACCAAATGACCTTATTCTTTGATAGTTCCAAATGTCAGCATGGGGGTGGTTCAGAGTTATCCTCATTCCTCTTGATGGTGAACCTATGCCTTTATCTTTCAAACTAGATTTTGATTGCACTAACAACATCGCCGAATATGAAGCACTCGTATTAGGCCTTCAAACCACCATCACCCTAGATGTCAAATAAATGATATATAACATTGTTGTAATGAAATAATACAAAAGTATAAACACCATGTTGACATACTTTTGACTACCTTTCACCGTTATGAACTTCAAACCACCCCACGTTCTACAAAAAATTTGTAGATACCATGGATTGTCTAGCTTCTCAGATACCCGCTTCACCTGCCGACTCCAAAATATTTATCACAATACAAAGGTTGTAATCACCTTCTTATTTATCTCGAGATGTCAACACCTTTCGGAACCGTTTCACCCGACCCACATCTTCTTTAGTATACAAAGTTATTAGACTACCTTTCCATTTCCATTCTACCTCCCGATCTTACTCGTAATGGACAACGTGCCTTTCTTAAAAGTGTTTCTCGCTATGTCATCATGGGTGGTATTATTTATAAATGTGGCTTTGATGGTATTATCTTACGATGCCTTACTAGTTTTGAAATTCCATACACCATCAAGGAAGTTCACGATGGAATTTGTGGAGGTCACTTTAGTGTCTTAGCTTGTCACTAAATACATTCTTCACCTAGGCTATTATTGGCCAACCCTAAACCATGAATATTGTGACTATGTCAAACATTGTGTGAAATTCCATAAACATGCTAATCTTCATCACACACCTAGTCATGCCTTACAGGTCACACGAGACCCTTGGCCTTTCTTTTAATGGGGTTTAGATATTTTGGAGAGATCAATCCTCATTCTTCACAACACCATCAATGGATTATAACCACTACTAAATACTACACTAAATGGGTAGAAGCCATTCCCCTCATTTCTAAAAAAGCTAAGAAAATTTATGAATTCATCAACCATCACATTATTTTTCACTTTGGTGTTCCTCACCATCTCATCACTAATAACGGAAATAAATTCAAAAATAAAACCCTACAAAATATTTATGACATTTTTGGCATTCAACTCAATTTTTGTTCACCTTACTACCCACAAACAAATGGCCAAACAGAATACACCAATAAAACCTTGAACAAAATTCTTACAAAATTAGTTGACGATATTGGGAAGGATTGTCATATCCACATTCCTTTCACCTTGTGGGATTACTTGTAGTAGTATTCACACTTCGACTTGCCTCACATTTCTCTCTAGTATACGATACGAGTCTGAGTCGGTCTTGCCTCTCGAAGTCCAGATTCCATCTCTTCGCATATCACTCCAAGACATGCTCAACGATGATGAATTTCACTAGGACCGTTTGGCACAACTTGAGTTATTAGATTAAATTTATCTCAATGCTTTGATCATCTCCAAATATACCAAAAGCGTATCAAACATGCCTATGAAAAATGTGTCCATGAGTGAACATTTTAGGTTAGTGACCTTGTCTTGAAGGAAAATCAACATGTAACTAAAGAAGAGAAAAGTAAATGGGGAAAAGTTTCTCCTAATTGGCTTGGACCTATATCGTTACTCATACCTATGGATCATGTGCTTATCATTTGTCTTCACTCGAAGGTAAACCCAAACTTGAACCCCTGAATGCCTTACATATTCAGACCATTCTATTGTTGAATCAAATCCTATATCACCTCTCTATCTATTTTAAGCTCATCCCTTGATCACCCTTCACCTTTTCATATTACCTATTCTGCAGGTCAATGACTAAACAAAAATCATGTGATTACCCATCACCTTTCAGCCTTATCTTCAATATGAGTACCACGACTCTACTCATGGCATGATTTTCATGGATACTTTTCATATTTTCAAGATGGAATCCCATGGTCATTCATCACTTGAAACCATATCTCTTGTAGTTAACCTCTACGTGCTATAGTTTTTCCTTCTCAACAAGAGCCTAATCTCCCTCTATAGTCTTTTCCATGACTTAAAACGTCCAAAAAGAAAAATAATTTTAAAAATAAAATGGGATTCAACTCCTTGAGTCAAAATTTTAGCAACGAGATGAATCCCTCAAAATTTAAATCTCTTCTCTCTATCTTGCCACTATAAATAGATTGGTCCCTCAAAGGAAAACTATACAAAGTTATTGCAAAAATAAAATAAAATATTCAAAAGTTTCCCATATCAAACAACTTCCCAAAGACCTCGAGGAGATAATATACTCATCCCACATAGACTTCCCACATCAATTAGTCTATAAAACACAAAATAAACAAGATAAAATGATAAGTGTAATAGGAAATTGACAATTTCCAAGCACGACAACGATACCCTAGTGTTAATTTTTTCAAGTCCCATCATTCCAAGACACCCCGGGTCTATCCAATCAGTCCAAATGACCTCCTGAATAATGTAATCTCATTCCCCTAGGTGATTTAGGTAAGTCTATTCATTACCCCTATGTGATTTTAGGGAGTTATGAAAAGATACTATCTTCTGGCAGTATTGGGAAGGGCTATCGTTGGCCTTCCCAGGAATGGATCAACCCCTGGAGCGGAAAAAAAGGAAAAAAATTAAACATGGAGGTGAATAGAAGACCTTGGAACATCATGGAAATGATTTTGGAAGGTCTGGGGAAGTTCTGCAAGACTTGGAGTAGTCTGAGTAAAAAATAGGGTTCATAAGCCTAGGCGGTACACATGCCTAAAACAGCTGTTGGGCTTCATAAGAAGATTCCAAGAGCTCGGATGGAGTTAGAAGAAAAAAAAATATATCTAGAAATAGGATTCCAATACCTACATGATGGTGAAATAATATTTTTCACAACACTTTGGTGCATCAGGTCTGCAGGTAGTTTTTCTTAGCATAGGTGGAGTAAAAAATAAAAATATGATTTTTAGGGATCAAATGGAATAATAAAGACATGAGACCTCACCATTGGATTCAAAAGGCCATTTCAAGTCAAGATCATATAAATTTTTTCCAAAAAATTCCATGGGAGCTCAAGTTATCATTGTCACAAGTTCAGGACTTAGCCAAATTTTTGGGAGGACACGTGTCAACACCAAGAGCCTGGCGGGATTTTGTGTCCCTCACGTCCCCCAAGGTTAGGGAAATCAAGGTTGGAAAAGTGCACCCAGCCCCTTGAATCCCTCTCAGCCCCCTCATATGACCTCTGGACCCTCATGTGACCTCCAGACTTGATAGTTCAGCCCCCAGGTGCTTTTTGGAGCATCCATTCCTTGTCTATCGTTTGATGGGTGCCATGTGTCAGCTCCAGACCACCATGGAATTTTATGTCCCTTATGAACCTAAGGTGGGGGACATCAGACCTTGAAAAATGCACCCAACCCCTATGGGGAGTCATTTTGGACACCCACGTGATCGAGTTCGGCCCCAGGTGCATTTTTGGAGCATCCATTCCTTGTCGTTGGATCGGGTGCCACGTGTCACCTCCAGGACCACCGTGGAAATTGATGTCCCTTATGCACCTAAGGTGGGGGACATCATACCATTGAAAAAATGTTCCCATCCCCTATGGGGAGTCATTTGGACACCCACGTGACCGAAGACTTTCACCCCTGTGCATTTTTCAAGAAAATCCCCTGCCGTCGGATCGAGGACACATGGCATCACCTTGACCACTGTGGAAATTGATGTCCCTCATGTCCCTGAGGTCAGGGAAATCAGGGACATAAAAATTCCCAGCCTCCATATCAAGTTTTTAAAGTATTCAAATCGGCACTTAGCCATTTCTTTCTCCCTCATTTCTCCTTCATGTGCACTTCATACCTTGCCATGGCTCCATGCATGTTTGTCCATCACTCCACCACCATTTTTCTCAAACCACATCTTCCATGGCCACATAATGTCTCTAACCATGAATACATAACAATATGTAGGCCCCAGGAGGAATCCTCATCAAACACAGAAGGAGAAGCATGGAGCACAGAAGGAGAAAATAGAGAAAACTCCATAGCCATGAAATGAGAAGTTGAAGAAATATCCCAAACGGATGCATGAAACAACAAGATATATTTTTCTACTCATTCCTCTACCCAAGGCCATCAATAAGACACCTTCAAACTCCCCCACATGTGACAGAGCATCCACAATGAAGAAATCTCCTTTCCGGCTCAACGAAGAAAGAAGTGGGATTTCCCATCAAACCGGTTGCGGATCGAAGTAAGATCACACGTGAAGCACCAGAAGAAAAAAACCCACATCAAAAATATAATTTTATTCACAAACAGAGGAGAAAACCAGACCTGCAATTTTGAGGTCCATTAATGGCTGCCATACCCAGAAGCACTGCAGGTCCGAAAATTAAAACTTTAAAATCTCTGGACTATTAAGCGGGTGGGCCCAAAATTTTAGAGGGAGGATATTGGGAAAAAACCCATATCAAAAAACTTTGTTTTTTTTCCATCAATCGACTCCTAGAGGAAAACTTTCTAAAAATAGTAGGTCTACTACATAGGAACTGCTATTTTGGGAAAGTCATCGATAGAAGAACCTACGAAGAAGACGAAGACATTGGAGGTGCACTATAGCTGAGAATCCACTAAAACATTTTTGGCACTTACTAAAAAAAATAGTAAGTGCCCTCGAGCACCTGCTAAAAATAGAAAGTTGATCTAGAAGGAATGAGGAACATAGGGAGAAAGAGGAAAACTGAGCCGCAACATCCAATTGAAGATCGGGACTTGATTTCTCATACTTACTAAAAATAGTAAGTTGATTTTTATAAGGGAGATATGAAGCCAAAGTGGATGGGTCAAAAGCCTTCTCAAGATTACGAAGTGGAGAACAGTCGAGAGAATGGAGCCAAGTCCACTGTAGCAACTCATCCTTTGGCATAATTCTTCTTCTTCTTCTTCTTCTCTTCTCTCTCTCTCTCTTCACTCCTCATACGACACACTCTCTCTCTCTCTTCAATGTTATATTTTTGCATTGAGGGTTGCACTTTTTAATATGACTTAAATGACTTTAGAAATATAATGTAAATTAAGTCACCTTGCTATTATAAAAGGGACTTAAATATTTAAAGTGGAATATGAACAGTCTTAAGTCATATTAAGGTATTCGAAAGGTCATGAGGAAGATGATAAGTCACCTCTCATTCTATAAATTGTAACGCCATTCCCATTTCAAAGGGTTGGTGATTGATCTTGTAAACTCAAGAGTATATTGTACCTTGAGAGAACAAAGGAGATAGCCAAATTCTTCCATTCCTCCATTCTCAAATTTCTTCCATTTCTCCACTATGTACAACTTTGGTTTGAGCAATCAATACAAGAAGAAGGAGTTTTCTAGCTTTCTTTGACTAAGGGGTTTCTTGATACTTTGTGATCAATAAATTCTATTTGGTCTTGTTGTTATTTACAGAGTTTTTTCTTCTCATGAATGCATGTGTTGAAGTTTCTAACTAGTGTGTGTGTAGGAATCTGATTTCTACCTGCAACATTAGTTCTCCTACCTCTTTTCTCACTCCCTTTCCCACTTTCAGAAAAAGTCTTCTCTAGCAAGAGATTGCTAGCTTTGTCGCAGGGTCAGTGGAGTGCCCTGTTGGATCCCCGGAAAGGCCACCACATAAATCCACCTTTTCATGCATGCATGCATATATGGATAGCTACATCGGTTAAGTAGAGGGACTTAGATTCCTAGAGCATTGGAAAAGAAATCCACAAGTTTTTCCACCGACAAATTTTTCTCGCCAACATTTTTGGTGCCCACCGTGGGGTAGATTTAGAAGCATCTGCACCTAATATATGACCGCAAGGTCTAAAAATAAAATAAAAATCAGATTTCAAAGGAAAATCATTTTTGAAGGTGACTCCATCAAGGAATGAACCCATGTCATGTTCATTTCCACATCATGAAGAAATTTCTAGATTGGAGTGAAGTACCAATGAGTGACAATGAAGAAGAAGAAGAAGATGTCTTCCCGGAAAAGAAGATCATTGATCAGCCATGGTTCCGGACTAGTGTTGAAAAAGGAAAGAAGAAAGAACCTATCATCGATGAAGAAGAATGGATTCAAAGGAGACATAAGATAAGGTGTGAAGTTCGAGAATATGCCAAATTCTTGCAAGAGATGAATGAGAAACTTGAAGCAGCCCATAGCGAGAAAGAAGAAGAGGAGAATTTTCCTATAGAGGAAGATCTGAAGATCATTCATACCATAGGTTTTCATACCCGAAAGGTTCTTGAATCCACTGAAGAAAATCCTATCCTTGAGCCTTCCGATGAAGATAAAATCAGCATTCAAGAAGATGATGAAAGAAGATAGGATGGTGCAAGATCCACTGAAGAAGATTTTTGCAATCTCGCACAACTCACTACAAAATTGAGAATGTTTGTCCTTCTTCCACCATTCTCTAGATGAATTCATTGCATATGGTGATGAAGAAATGAACATGTTGAAAAGAGAATATGTGGAAATACTTGAGAGCATAATAAAAGGAAATTTTGACCCGAAGTCTTTGATGAAATTTGGAGGTATGCTTTAGCTCTACAGAGAAGATATGAACATTTTGAAACTCCACATCAAATGGAGGAAGAAGATGAGATGCACACCCTATGGAAGAAGACTCAGATTTCTGCCCATACTATGAGGTTTTCATTCCCTGAAAGATTCTTGGATGCTTCTGAAGAAGATCTTGTCATGGAACCTCCCAATGAAAGCCAAAGCAATGTCATGGAGAAAGAAGTAGAAGAGACAAAGATAGAATCACCATTCAGCAATTCCATTTGGCTCAAGTCACAACCCATGGGGGAATAATATATTTATAAAGGAAGATCCTTGCTGCATAATGGATGATCCAATGCTCTCTCGAAGACTCCACCAATGATGAAGAAGATGGTCAATTCAAAGTAAGCATGGATGATCTCTTTTCAAGTTTTTATCTTTCAATTGATGATGAAATGGAGATATGTGAAGAAGTGCAAGAAATTCAGCTGACATCATGGCCCAAAAATGATGAATTCAAGATGGTCATAGATAATCCTCCTTCCTATTTTGATTCTTCAAGTGATGTAGAAATGTTGCATGAAGAAATGAAGGAAGTCAAAGAATCAAACTCTCCCCGATGCAATCATGGATGATCAAATGGAAGAAGCCCACTCTATTTTCAAATCCAAGGAGAATGAGAAATTTAAACACAACCTCTACTCACTCGAGGAGAAGAATCATCATCATGGTGAAAACATAGCCTTTCATCTTTCACCTGAGCAAGAGGATTTAATAATGGATGATCAAGATGTAGCTGAAAATTCTTCTCATATTATTGTCCCAACATGGTTATCTACTTCTTACCAAGGAGAAGATGATATGGATTTTGATCTTGAAGGAGCCCCATTCCCTCGAAGCTTGGACATACTTCTCCTTGTCAAGTAGGTGTCATGAATCAAGTATGCCCATGTATGCAAGAAAGTGAATCTTTGGAAACACAAATCATGAAAGAGGTGAATGAGAATGTTTCAGATGAATCATGGGCCCGTATGGATCATATTTTTAACCATCTCCTAAAGGCACAACAAGAAGATTCCTCCAATAAAGATAAAAAAGAGCCTATGGAAATTTCAGAAGAACTATCCGTACAAGATATCTTGAAGGCCATAGAAGAAACTGAGGATCCTCAACTCGGTCTTGAACTCTTGACCGGGCCATGGAGATACAAGAAAAGTATGAGTCAATTTGTGCTTCCTATTTTGGTGCACCAATTTTTGATGTTGAAATGGAGCAATGGGATAAGCTTGATGACTTCTCTAATACTTTGGTTGATGAGAATAAACATGAAAACATGCTTTTTCTTCCACATTGTGTGAAGAAGTTCATGAGTGCAAAAGAAGAAAAGTTCATGTATCTCCTTTGGACATCTCCATTCTTGAAGACAACACCTCCACCATGGAAGAAGATAACAGGGAAAACATTGAGCTGATTTGCATTGAAGAGAGTTTTTCAGAACATGGTGAAAATCAGCTTTGGGGCAGTGATGAGATGCTCGATGGAGAATCATCTATATGGATAAACATGGAAGGAAATTGACACGATGAAACTAATTTCAGAAGGGATGAAGGTAGTGGAATTTCCAAGCAAGGACCTAAGCATCAAGAACCTCACATGGAATCACTCCTACCAAGTACATAGACAATTGTGAAAGCACATGGCTTTCATAAGAAGCGAGGAGGGGAGGCTACTTTCTGGAACCCATCAACGGCTTTGCAGAACATCATCACTCAGTGTTTCCCACTCATGGGTAACTTTTGAGAAATGGAAAGTGCTTCAAGTGAAAGTGGGTTGTCCCCCACCCTATACCATAGGTGATTTCTAGGTGTGTTTCCCTTTTTTTGTGTGTTTCCCTTCTTGTTGTGTGTCGTGTGTTTCCTTTTTTTTTTGTGTGTGTGTGTGTGTGTGTTTTCTCTCTCTCTCTCTCTCTTGTAAGTTGTACATGACTCCGCAGGGCCCAATGGATAAGGCACTGGTCAAATGAACTATATGGTCTAAAATTGAGATTCTAGATTCCCATGTCATGTCTTCACTATGCTTAGTCCATGTCATGTCCCCAAGCTAGAGCAATTGTTGTGTTGTGTGCAAATGTGCAACAGGAAATTGACAATTTCCAAGCACGACAACGATACCCCAGTGTTAATTTTTTCAAGTCCCATCATTCCAAGACACCCCGAGTCTATCCAATCAGTCCAAATGACCTCTGAATAATGTAATATCATCCCCCTAGGTGATTTAGGTAAGTCTATTCATTACCCCTATGTGATTTTAGGGAGTTTTAAAAAGATACTATCTTCTGGCAGTATTGGGAAGGGCTATCGTTGGCCTTCCCAGGAATGGATCAACCCCTGGAGTGGAAAAAAGGAAAAATTCAACATGGAGGTGAATGGAAGACCTTGGAACATCATGGAAATTATTTTGGAAGGTCTGGGGAAGTTTTGCAAGACTTGGAGCAATCTGAGTAAAAAAAATAGGTTCACAAGCCTAGGCGGTACATAGGCCTAAAACAACTGTTGGGCTTCAAAAGAAGATTTTGGGAGCTCTGGATGGAGTTAGAAGAAAAAAAAATATATATCAAAAATAGGATTAAATACCTACATGATGGTGAAATAATATTTTTCACAACACTTTGGCACATCATAGGTCTGTGCAGGTAGTTTTTCTCAGGCATAGGTGGAGTAAAAAATCAAAAATACAATTTTTAGGGATCAAATGGAATTATCAAGACATGATACCCCACCATTGGATTCAAAAGGCCATTTCTAGTCAGGATCATATAAAATTTTTTTCCAAAAAGGTCCATCAGAGCTCAAGTTATCACTGTCACAAGTTTAGGACTTAGCCAAATTTTTGGGAGGACAAGTGTCAGCACCAGGAGCTTGGCAGGATTTGTGTCCCTCACATCCCCCAAGGTCAGGGACATAAAGGTTGGAAAAGTGTCCCAACCCCTTAAATCCCTCTCAGCCCTCATATGACCTCTTGGACCCTCATGTGACCTCCAGACTTGATAGTTCAGCCCCTAGGTGCTTATTTGGAGCATGCATTCCCTGTCGTCGATCGGGCGCCACGTGTCAGCTCCAGGACCACCATGGAATTTTATGTCCCTTATGCACCTGAGGTGGGGGACATAATACCTTGAAAAATGCACCCAGCCCCTATGGGGAGTCATTTGGACACCCACGTGACTGAGTTTCAGCCCCCAGGTGCATTTTTGGAGCATCCATTCCCTATTGTTGGATCGGGCACCACGTGTCACCTCCAAGAACACCATGGAAATTGATGTCCCTTATGCACTTGAGGTGGGGGACATCATACCTTTAAAAATATTCCCATCCCCTATGGGGAGTCATTTGGACACCCATGTGACCGATTTTAGCCCCTAGTGCATTTTGCATTTTTCAAGAAAATCCCTGCCGTTGGATCGAGGACACATGACATCGCCTTGACCACCATGGAAATTGATGTCCCTCACATCCCTAAGGTAGGGAATCATGGACATAAAAATTCACCCAACCCCTCCATATGCAAGTTTTTAAATTATTCAAAAATGCACTTAGCCATTTCTTTCCCCTCATTTTCCTTCACTTCTATTGCACTTCACTGCCATGGCTCCTGCAACTTTTTCCATCACCCGGTCCACCATTGTTGCAGACCGAATAAAAATTCCATGGCCACATAATTCTCCAATCATGAATACATAAAATATGGCCCTAGGAGGAATCCTCATCAAACACAGAAGGAGAAGCACGAAGCATAGAAGGAGAAAACAGAGAAAACTCCATAGCCATGAAATGAGAAGTTGAAGAAATATCCCAAACGGATGCATGAAACAACAAGATATATTTTTCTGCTCATTCCTCTACCCAAGGCCATCAAGAAGACACCTTCAAACTCCCCACGTGTGACAGAGCATCCACAATGAAGAAATCTCCTTTTCGGCTCAACGAAGAAAGAAGTGGGATTTCCCATCAAACCGGTTGCCGGATCAAAGTAAGATCACACGTGAAGCACCAGAAGAAAAAACCCACATCAAAAATATAATTTTCTTCACAAACAGAGGAGAAAACTAGACCTACAATTTTGAGGTCCATTAATGGCTGCCATACCCATAAGCATAACACTACTGTCAGTCCAAAAATTAAAACTTTAAAATCTCCTGGACTATTAAGCGGGTGGGCCCAAAATTTAGAGGGAGGATATTGGGAAAAACCCATATCAAAATTTTTTTTTTCCATGTCAATCTAACTCCTAGAGGAAAATTTCTAAAAATAGCAGTCTACTACATAAGAACTGCTATTTTGGGAAAGTCATCGATAAAAGAACCTGTGAAGAAGATGAAGACATTAGAGGTGCACTACAGTTGAGAATCACCAGAACGGACATTTTTGGCACTTACTAAAAATAGTAAGTGTGCCCTTGAGCACCTGCTAAAAATAGAAAGTTGATCTAGAAGGAGAAGGAACGGGAGAAAGAGGAAAATTGAGCCGCAACATCCAATTGAAGATCGGGGACTTGATTTCTCATACTTACTAAAAATAGTAAGTTGATTTTTATAAGGGAGATATGAAGCCAAAGTGGATGGGTCAGAAGCCTTCTCAGGATTACGAAGTGGAGAACAATCGGAGAATGGAGCCAAGTCCATTGTAGCAACTCATCCTTGGCATAATTCTTCTTCTTCTTCTTCTTCTTCTATCTCTCTCTCTCTCTCTCATACACACACTCTCTCTCTTCAATGTTATATTTTTTGCATTGAGGGTTGCACTTTTTAATATGACTTAAATGACTTTAGAAATATAATGTAAATTAAGTCACCTTGTTATTATAAAAGGGACTTAAATATTTAAAGTGGAATATGAACAGTCTTAAGTCATATTAAGGTATTTGAAAGGTCATGAGGAAGACGATAAGTCACCTCTCATTCTATAAATTGTAACGCCATTCCCATTTCAAAGGGTTGGTGATTGATCTTGTAAACTCAAGAGTATATTGTACCTTGAGAGAACAAAGGAGATAGCCAAATTCTTCCATTCCCTCATTCTCAAATTTCCTCTATTTCTCCACTATGTACAACTTTGGTTTGAGAAATCAATACAAGAAGAAGGAGTTTCTAGCTTTCTTTGACTAAGGGGTTTCTTGATACTTTGTGATCGATAAATTCTATTTGGTCTTGTTGTTATTTACAGAGTCATTTCTTCTCATGAATGCATGTGTTGAAGTTTCTAACTAGTGTGTGTGTAGGAATTTGATTATCTACCTACAACATTAGTTCTCCTACCTCTTTTCTCACTCTCTTCCCCACTTTTAGACAAATTATTCTCTAGCAATAGATTGCTAGCTTTGCCGCAGGGTCAGTGGAGTGCCCCTATTGGATCCCCGATCGAAAGACCACCACAGAAGTCCACCTTTTCATGTGCATGTATATATGACAGCTGCACTAGCGATTAAGTAGAGGGACTTAGATTCCACATGTTGATTCTCCTATATAGGATTAGACCATCGACACCTACATTTTAAGAATTCCTCTTTCACCAACGTCACCATGCCTAAATGACCTAGACCCAATCATCCCTAAAACCTACCAAACCATCCCTTTACCTCATCTTATTCTTCCCTAGATTATGGGAGAACTACATCGGCCTGAGGCCCCTTTTCACTGGGGCTATGTAGGAAAACTCCAAGGGCATGTGGCCCTTGGAGGTTAGCTCGGCCACTCTTTACCCTAACCCATTTTCCCCATTTTTCTATTAACATTCTACCTTACTTATTTTATATTTTTCACAACAGTTGGAAGTCAAACAATCAACAAACATATATACCTACCATTTTATCACATCATCAAAACATCCAATCAATCATTTCATATTTCCATGACATCAAATATTTGGAAATTTACACCATAACGTACATATACATCATCATTTATGCTCCATACTACCAAAATTGGAAATTAAATCAAACCCAAAAACATGACCTTGATTCCCAATTCACCTGCGGACTTCACCATGCCTAACTCACCTAGACTCCACCATGCTTAACTCACCTAGAATCCACCATGCCTAACTCACCTAGACTTCACCATGCCTAACTCACCTAGACTCATCCATGCCTACACGACCTTGACTCCACCATGCCTAATTCACCTAGTTTCCATCCATACACAAATAACAATGGAAATTAAAACACAAGTACATCATCCATACCATAAATCTCATCATCTATAACAATGAAAGTCTGTATATCAATACAAATGTACACCAATAAAAATACATATAAGTATCTCAAATCTCTCATGTACATCCTCACCATCTTTGGCATGCAGGTGGTATATGATCAAAAATCTCAAAAACTCTCATGTACATCCTCACTATCTTTAGTTCACAGGCCGGTATATATATTAAAATATCCAAATATAATAATCATACCAAGTGACTAATCATCACCCAACCTGAGGCCCTCGGGCGCAGTCTCATCTATCTCCTCCTCTCTACTATCAGGTGCCCTACTAGCATCTCTCCACCCTCCATGGGTCTCGGTCTAGTCTCTACGCCAGCCCGCAGTTGGGTTTAGCCTCCGTGAACTAGTAGCCTCACCTCGACCCTGTCCCTAGGCTTGTTGGCCCCCTATACTCTCTACACTATGAGTGCGGGATCTCATCCTCTCACTTGATGCATGTTATGCCCTATACTCTATATAGGAGGGGAAATATATCTAGACATTCATTAGGTGATCCTAGTAATACCATGCCTCGTTCAGGGCATCAATGAGCCTCACCATCGTAACTGTCTGGTGTGGTGCCATAGGTCTCATAACAACCTATGGACTCTATCTTGCTTGGGATATCCTTGGACTTTATACTTGTGTACCATGTCCTCCTCCTTGTACTATGGGACCTTGTCCCACTGCTGCCTATGGAGGTTCCTACGTGATGTAACCTAGGCCTGTAGGGCCATAATATGAGCATGTGTAGTGGCTAATTGACCCTTCAAACCTACTATATGGGCCTGTAGGATGGCTATCTATCCCCCATCTCCATCACCACCTTGTGGGCACCTATCCCTATACAATTTGGGCCTGTAGGGATACCACATGCGCATGTAAAGTGCCACCTATGCCTCTGATCCTATGAGCTACCCCTGCAATAATCCAAGATGTGTCTCAAGCATGGCCACTGGACTTGCAAGGTATCTCATTGTATCGTGATAATAACTAAGTTAGGCTGTCCCTGGCCTTCGTGGTTCAACCCACAGCTACACCACCCACCATACCTATATCTTTTTGTGACCCCATCATCATCAATCCACCTATCCATCACCTACTCCTCCCTGTCTCTGCTAGCATAGTCGGTTGTGGTAGAGGTATATTCCTCTCCACGTCATCTCTCATGTATTATGGGAATGGTTGAGGCACATCCTATGGTAGCCCAAAATTCCACCTAACCCTATCCATATGTATCATCTCATGCTCACTGGCATGATGCCCCTCTATTCACCTAAGCAGATGTAACTCCTACGTAACTCCTCAGCCATGCACCTATATGAAGGAAAGCCAACATATAACATCAAAACAATATCAAATCCATATAGCCCCTCAAGTAATCACCTATAATATGCTACATCATGGGTGGCCCTTATCACCTTGTGCTCTCCACCAAGTGTTACCCATCACTTGTAATTGACCCTAACTAAACCACCCCAAACCAATCTTGTCGAGGAAAGATAACTAGACATATGCATAGGATGTGCTCGTATGCCTAACAATTTAGAAGGAAGGTAAAGCATAAACTAAATCTCTGATACCTCCATAGGCCTAAAACTCTCTATACAACTACACCGAGAATGCCGGTGCCTAGGAAAAATAGACCTGCTCCTCCATCATGTCCTAGAGAACCCCCATCAGTACTCGTGGGAATCTCCCACCCTCTACATCTAGTAAGGAAAAACAACATACCACCTCCATCAACAAAACCACTAACCACATCTCCTGAGGATGAGCCGTGTACATATCTCCATAGCTCAAACTCACACTATGGTACCTCAACTCCACCATCACCTCTAAAAACAACCACTATCAGCTCCTTTGATGCCTCTAACATAATAGAATATACTTGCACCCTAACTATCGGTAGCCGTAGGATCCTGTATACATCCTCTAGGGTGATAATGATCTCACATATCGGTGAGTGGAACATGTTGGTTACTGAGTCCCATTTTTCGATAAGTGACCATCAAACTCAGATCTCGAGCTACACACATGTAGTGTTAGATCCCACTCAGGCCAACATCAGTCACGTGCCTCCACTCCTCTCGTGGTCAAACTCGGTCATATCACTAGTAATAGAGGTGGTAATATATCCCGCATCCGTAGCTGGTCCTTAGCCGCATCCAAAAAAACCACAACATTATTACAAACTTGACAACCTTCACTTATCTATTAACCCCCCGAACCATACCTAACCACACCAATCCTACTCACCCCATTTTACCTAATTCACCTACCAGCCTCCTACCCCATTGCAATCATGACTCACCATTCTAAAAACATCATTTCACCTACTTACCTATCCTTTACGCCAACGCCAACCTTCTACCCCCATCACTCTACATATATCCTCCCTTCCCCCCTCTTGCCTATTTTTCTTTCCCACCTAACCTTTCTTACCCCTATTTTCATTCACCTTGACCATCACCCATTATCCGTAACCGACATCAATTCACTTAAATTGACGTCGGTCACCTAAGACCATATCAATGCCAGCTAAAGCAAACCAACATCGGCCACCCTTATATTGACGTCGATCTCTCGCTACGGCACCCAAATTGAACCCCCATCTACCAAAATCCCTAAAAATGACCTACACACCTACTCTACCCTACCCAAACCTAACCTAACTTCATTTCCAACCCTATTTAAGCTACATTGGACCTTCCCCTCCCTCATTTACTTCATTTTACCCACAAATTCAAAATAAAACTCCCACCCAAAACCCTTTTAACCCAAAACCAATTTCAACACATTATTTTCAACCCAAAGATGAAGTGGATTGAATCCTACCTCATCTTAGTGTTGTCTACATGGTGGTACGTATGGCCTCTATGCCGGTGGCCCACCCAAACCCTCTCCCACCTCTACCATGCCACAAATCAACTTCTCACCTCACCACCAATCAAATAGCTCCAATCAATCTCATGGACCCACCTACCGAATGCCAATTACGTGTTATTCACTCACCAACTCAACTCAAAGACATCGTATCATTTCTTTCCACTCTTACTCTACCACTCTATCATTTTCCCAAATGACAACACATTAAAATGAATTCAGTAAAATATAGATTTTTCATTTTATTAACCCTAACCCAACATGACCAACGTTGGTCATACCAAACCGACGTCAGTTACTTTATAACAGAATCGGTCACCTACCATTACCATTTTCACCCCATTTTTCCCATTTTGACCTCAACTCATTATTTCAGATACCCTTTAACCTTACCCACACTTATTGTAACCTACCTACAAGCCCAAACTACCCCTACATTTCCTTAGTTACATCTAGGGATTTGTTATTTTACCTATACCTTGGCCTTACCCATGTCATGACCTATTTACCTAGACTTGCCTACTTTGTGTGACCATTGACCTTGTGTACTCGATATACCTTGCGATTCCATTACCCATGTTGTTTGGCCTGATGACCTTACCTTGCCTATTGATGTTCCATTTATCTTGACCCAACCTTTGGTGTACCGGAACATACCTAAATTTTCCTACACCTAACCTACATTGTGTTTCTAGACTATATCCTATACCTTAGATACCTAAATCACTTTAACCTTGTTGGGATAAACCTCTCAACCTTGGATGATGTAGAGTTTGCAAGCTCTTCAACCTAGTACTGTGTTGCATTCTATATGTGTGTGTGCATTCAATTACCATTACCTATTTCCCAATTTGACCCTGGCCCATTACCCATTTCCCAATTTGACCCTGGCCTATTACCCATTACCCGAGTTTACCATTACCCCTTCCCAAAGTACCCATACTCTTCCCCACTGACCTTAACTCACACCAACTACACATTCATCAAACCACTCACTGATTCCATATAACATCTCATCAGTTCTGGTTTTAAGGGGATCACCTTCACCCACACTTGGGGCAACCCCGCTCTCACCTACACATGGGGTAATCACTTCCTATTTTTTCATCATCACTTACCAATGTAAGCTACGTGACAAAAAAGAGAAAAATATATACACCAAAATTAGGTGTACCACCCTTATAGCCCTGTTAATTAAATTAGCAATATTGTACATATTCATATCCCATAGTGCACATGATTAATTGAATTAATTATTTTAATTAATTTAATAAATATCCTCACTTGACCACCTCATCATGGGCCTATTCTTAGCATGTTTCTTTTAACTAAGACACAATCTCTACTTATCATAACTAACTGATACTTAGTCTAACCCTAACATTAGATTCCTATCCTTTCTCTAAGAAGATGCCCACTTACTTAAGCATAAAAGACCATTTTAGACCCGGAAAACAAGGCAGAACTGGCCAAAGGATAGCCAAGATCTGCTATTTTAGAAAACCTAGGATTTCCTGCCATAACCAATACCATAACCTAAAATTACGCTAGTTAACCAAAACCATCGTCGGTTACCATATATTGAGTTTTTACCATTCCGCCTCTACTAATGCCGGTTAACCTAAACCATCACGATTTCCCTCTAACTGACATTGGTCATACCAGAACGACATCGGTCTCTGTAGCTGGTAATCATGCTTGTAACAAAAACCTAATAACCTTCACCAAAATAACCCAAAACCACCCCAAAACCTAATCCTGACTTGTTCTAATCACCTTGGCTACCTGCCCAACCTCAAGATATGATCATAACCCAACTTGTTAGATTAGATTGGCTTATTATATTTGAATGAGATACCTAAATCATATCAACTACAATAGGATGTTATTTTTTACATTATTTCTGGCATTAAATTTTACTAAACAGTGGATTGACAACCATATAGGAAGTATCACACTTCCCACATCTAGCACAGGCTAGGCAGTCCACTGAGCATTCAGATATCTTCATCCTTCAATCGTGCAATGATAACTCAATCATTAGGCTATTTCATTCTTTGTCATTTTAGGTTTGTTGTTTTCTCGCATACCTTCCGGTATTTTTGTTTTTCATACTAATAAATTTTTGACTTACATTGGGAACAATCACTATTAATCACTATGTATTAAGTCTTTTAATGAAATCACTTATATGTAACACCTCTTTTTACTTCATCAAAACTAGGGAATTATTTTTATACTAACTCATTCATGATAATTAATGCTTTAGTAAAATTGACACACATCAATTAAATTCCACCATTCAAGAATTATAAATCCCTTAAGTTATCTCACGCTGAAATGAAAACATCATTTCCAACAACAACTGATTAAAACTCGCATTAATTAATGTTCAAAATTCAATTAGACAATCTATAATAACCATGTGAAAATGCAAGGGTTTATAGATCCTACCCGATCCCCCTCAAACACTCATTACAAGCCAATACACCTAGTGTATCATTTGGTTAAGCCTTATTATAGGTTGAAAGAACTTGTGAATCTTCTTAGCATCCTTTGGATAACTATACACTTTTGAATCCCGACACCATACCAAGAAGACTTGGTGAACACATAATGCATCTAGTTACATACACTACTATGGCCATAGTTATTTTCCATTGCGTTAGCAAGCTAGATTCAAAATCTACACATAATCCTATGGAACTTGTCTTCCCTTCACCTCAAAACCATTAAAGTCATATTCATTAGGATTTTTTTATGTTGTTTTGGTTATTAAGATCATTGTTAAACATATTTAATAATCATGTATTGAAATTTGAGCATTGAAGCCAAATTAAGAAAACTTGGCTTCCGTGTCATGTGATTCATGCCAACACAACTTCAGAATACCTACATGAAAATATGCATCCTCATAATGAACTTGGTCATTATGTGTTTGCCTCTCTACTTGTAGCCAACCCAACTGATGTGGGTATGACACGCATGACACGAGAGTTGTGTCATGTTTCTTGTCATCGGTTATTATTCACTATGTTATTTAATTTAGTTTGCATTCACGTAAAAATTAGGTCCTTCTAAGTCCGATGAAAGTACAGATGAAACATCTTGGAATACCTATGGGAAAGGTTGCGAGATGCATGATGACTTGCATCATCACACTCCATCACCCTTCCCGTAGCCTTTCCAAGATGCTTGGGTTGGGATCTTTGTCGCATGCGAAACTTATTTACATCTTAAATGAATTCATAGTTAAACATTCTTGTTATGAAGATAAATTTAATTTATTACACATCATTTGTTATGATCATAATACAACAATGAGACATCATATGTTATGATTATCTGTCTCGTCTTACACAATAATAGGTTGCTGAAATCATTAGGTAGATTAACCATTGAACATATGATTAAACAATATTCATATATATTTTTAATGTATGATAAAAAATGATGTCAGATTAAATACTTTGCAAGTGCATCTTAGCAATATTATAATGTTTGTCGTATTAAATGGTTTGGAATGTGTCTTATTAGAGTTATTGGTTTTTTTGTACTTTAATGTCTCATTTTAAAATGCTTTCATAATCAAATCATATGTAAATAATCATCAAACTGTACTTTTCCATATTACAATCACATTCTACCACAATTTCAGTAGCATAACACTTTATAAAATCAAGATGATGTAAAAACAAAAATATATATATTCATGAAATGGAGGTCAAGGCTTCATTTATAGTACATAAGGTCATTTAAAACAATAATAAAATACAACAGACCTCAATTTCTATATTTTTATATATAAACGATTTTGACCGAGCTATGAAATGAGTAAATTCAACCAAGATATAACATTTAAGCTCAAAAATTAGTGAATCAGAACCACCACACTTAAACACACTTCTAGCGCATAAATTTTTCGAACAGAATCCACCATTGTTAAATATTCTTGCTAATTCATGCCACCTTGGACATTACCACCTTGAACGGGGATCATGCCTAAGTGGGATTTGAACCTGGGTGGAGCCAAATACAACCATCCATCTTAACCACTCCACCCAGACCCCATCGGCACTTTAATTACCTTTCTAACATCATGCGAAGTAAATACTTTTGATTTTAAACAATTACATCAATATTTAATACAATCATAGTCAAACAAATTGAAGCATTCATTACATTTTAATCTTCCTTCATAATCAATCCTGAGATTTCTAACAACCTACATGATCATTTTACATGGTCAAATCCAACTGAACAAGCATGGGTTACACATCTCTTATTCTAGTTATCATCTTATGAAATAATTGAACATTTACTTGCATGATTTAATGGTAACAAACCAAGTATCATTTATAGTCAAGCTTATAGACTATACCAAGAACATTAAATAATTCCCTTCAATGAAAACATGTAAATTTTTCCAATTTATTAGAAACAATAAAATTTGTAGCTTAAGAATAGTTCATATCCAACTAATCCTATATCTATTCATCAAATAGATAATGTATTTGATTGCAATAGTCATACAACAAGCTTATTTACCGATATAACAGAAATAATAAGATGACATTTTTCCTCCTTATCCAAAGATTCCTTAATATTAAATCATTCTCAAAAAAATTCCACAACGAGCTTCCCTTATCAAGAGATTTCCTACTAAAAATTTACTAGATCCAAAGATTAAAGGGATGGAACATTATACCAATTCCCTCCTCTTTAACATATCACACAAGAGAATGTTTACTTTAACATTGGTTGAAATCAGATTTCTTGATGAGCATGCACCTAACATCTTCCTAAAAAAACAAATATATTTATATTGCTCATTATAAGAATTCCAACATTATCTTATTCAAAAGAGGAAGCAGAGCATTCGATTCACATCCCATTTGAGTCTAAGTTAACATAGAAAATATTTTATTAACCTCTGCATTATTCTTTTTCTCACTTGGTCCTTTCTATGTTTAAGTTAAGTACACATAAGTAAATAAATAAATCAGAACCACAAACGCATCAACATTAAGAAGTATGCTTATAGTAAGAATGTTTTTAGAATTTTGTTTGCATGGTTTAATAATTGCATCTTATTTTCTCACTCAAAAACCCTAGATGCATTGACACATCACTTAGACAAATCTAAACGATCTCCCGAAGCACAAAAAGGTACTAGGTCCGTCTTTGTTACTATATTACTAGGGTGTTAGCATGCATATTCATAATTACCAAATCTCAAAGTGCATATCCCATTTAACAATTAGATCCATGAACACAATTTGGAAACACGCATAATAAGTAAACATATAGATCACAAAAGGATTAATACGAAGAAACATCTGTTGGTGCCCATTTTGATCCTCTGCCATTTTTCCATGTTTCCCCTTTGCTCTTTGTGCTTTGAAACGTTTTTTCCTCATGAAATCAATGATGTGAAGTTGTAGCTCCATTCTTTTGCATTATATTGTTTGTAAACTCATTACTTTGCCCTAATTTGCTAAGGAGAAGTGCATTTTTACCCTAATTTCACCCATTCAAACTCCTCTGCCATTTTTCCCATGTTTTCCCTGACCTTTGGAGCTTGAAATTGTTCATTTTATACTTATTTTCCCTCAAATATCCCTTGTCATGGTTGTAAATTTCCTAAAAACACTTTCCATTTGTCTTTTGATCAAAAATTCTTCACCCATGAAGAAAAAATCGATTTTGGGGGTCGCTGGAAATTTCTGCATTTTTTTACGGTCATACGGGCGTCCTTTTCCCATCAAATTCTAGCTCATATACTTTTGCATACATGGCCATTTGTAATTGGACAAGGATCAATCGGGTCATTTCTAAAAAACTTAACGTTTTTGTGTTTTGGAAAAATGTGCAAGTTACCCCGCACTCCGTAGGCCCCACGGGTGGACACGTGTCATGTTTGCATCAAAGGCAAGAATGGAGGTCGGTGGAAGACTTTGATTTTTTTTTGCTTTTGGGTGAAAGGGAACAAAAGTTGTGAAAAGTGGCGTGGGTTCACTAGGGCAATCAGGAGTGGACATGTGGCAGGATCAGGGACAGAGGGGAGTGCGGGCCGCTGGAGGAAAAAGGAAATGTTTCCTTTTTGGAAAAATGAGTTAAAGTGGTAATTTGAAGCATGGCTCATAACAAATCAAAGGGAGACATGTGGCAGGGACAGAATCGGAGGTGTGGGAGTGTGGAGGAAATGTTGAAAAATTTCCTTTGGTGAAAAGGAGTTAGAGTATGAAATTAGAGCTCTTCTCTAGCCAATCATAGGAGGAAAGATCCAGTTGAAATGAGGCTATAGGCATGAAAATTTCCTTTGGAGAAAAGGAGTTAGAGTATGAAATTAGAGCTCTTCCCTTGAGCCAATCATATGAGGATCCGTGTCCTATGGTAGGGTGAGCCATGGAGGAAAATTGAAAAAAATCCTTTTTCCAAAAAAGGTGGAAATGTGTAGAATCAATTCGCAATTCTGATGGGACCCACAGTGGGACACGTGTCAAGCTCATTTTCAAAGGGCGGAGGGGCAGAGAAAATGTCAAATTTTAACATTTTTCCAAAAGTGTTAAAATGTCAAAAGTTATCACAAGCCCATTTCCAATCACATTGTGACATGTGGAGGGCTCAGATTAAAGGATAAAGGAAGATCAATGATAACTGTGCATTTTTCAGTTTGGCTACCATTTGAGCTCTAGGAAGCTTGGAGATGTGATTTTTGCATCAATTTTCACCAATTTTTGGCAAATTCATGTTGTTTTTTCCTTCAAGGATCAATGGAATCAATTTGAAAATTCAATTTACAGATTTGAGGTAATTTTGAAATGAAATTTTGTTTGGGCTTGAGCAGAAACGTAAAATACCAGATCCAAAAGTTACAGAGTCAAATTTTGAGGGAAATGGATGAAATAATGAAAGGAAGGGGGTTTGCATGCTTTGAATATGAAAAACATGCCTCCACAATGGATAATGATGGGAATTTTTCAATGATTCATCTCTTTTTGAGACAACTGGAAACTTTTTGGACGTGTTTTGTTAAACGTCCCTGTCTGTGAATCATGATTGAATTTGTAACAAACTAAGATGCCATAGGATATTCTTTTCTTGGGAAAGAAGGATCAATTGTAATGGAATGTTATATATTGCATGAATTTGTCATGTAAAAGGTCAAGAGTTCATTTTCACGAGAAAATTTTGAGAAAAGCTCATCCTCTGAGAAAACTTTCTGAGAAACTAGGTTAACTTCCTCTGTGTTAGATTTTCATTCATGTTGAGTTGGTTACAAGTGTATAGCCATCAACAAGCTTTGAGATTGTTTAAATAACTCCTCCCTTGATGAATCTGATAAAATTTAAGTTAATTTGTGTCAAATCTCTAGAAAATTTTGTGTTTATTTCACTTTTAGAATGTCTGCAAGTAGTTTTCTTGTTCCTATTGCAATCTTGTATCAAAATCTCTTTGAATCACATAGATCTCAATCCTTGTGATAGTTTAGTGGCATCTACGTAATTTCATTTTTCGAAGAGATTTCATCTGGGAATGAAATAAATGATTTAAAATCACTTTTCTTTCATTTGTTTGATAGAGATTGTTTGTAAGCCTCTGGGTGTACCTCAGGTGTGACTGATCTTAGATTTTGATGTTTTATTGGGTCTTCTAACTCGAGCCTTCATGCTAGAATCTCAAATATTGTGTGAAAAAGTGCATGTCTGGGCCTCCATTGATGCACACCTTCTAGTTGAAGGAATGTTTTAACTATTTTGAAGCTTTCTGTTATTGAGTTCTCCATTTTTGTGAAGTTTCTCAAGGATCTAGCAAAGTCCAATCTATCTTGTTGATCTCCCACCAAAAATTATTTCAATTAACTTATCCTACCTATAATACCCCTACATTGCATTGTGTGTCAACAAAATAATACAATCCATTTACAAAAATGCACAAAGCAAATCAGGATCATACCATGTCTTTAGTAGCCTTAGCCTTGTCTTGAAAGCATTTCCATCATTTAGTAGTGATAGCTCTGTTGAGTTTGAATAATGGGAAATTGATCATGTTTTCTCAAGGCCATCTCCATACAATCTACAGACAAGGATATTTTCACCTTCTTGACATAAAAGGCTATAATATAGGTTCTCTTACCTTGGTTGATAGGAACAACCTAAAATAGTGAGGATTAGATCAAATCCTTCCAAGGTGCTACCCACTTCTTCAAATCTTGAGTGCTAACAAGTAAGATAAATTGCTTCCCGTATATAAAATGACATATAAACCATTTATCTGCTCTGATTGTCTTGTAAAATCCATGATGCAGCTCAAGTTATGAAGGAGATTAAATCTAGGTAACAAACAACATCAACAATCAATATCCAACCATAATGATCCATTATATTGAATCATGACAAACCAATAGCTGAATACATACATAATGTTGTCATAACTCATGCATGCTCATAAATCAACAACATAACTTTGTTACATATAGTCATACATACATATATATATATATATTCATATATATATATATAATATATATATAATATATATATATATGGGGTGGAGACTTTCCCTTCACCATCCATGTACTCTCAAAATAGGTTGTATGCTCAAAATTTCCATACACCACTACAAGGATAACTAAGGAAGCATGCAATATCCACATAATAATCAATCATTTATAGTTAACTATAGATCTAATCCTATTATTAGCTCCCATGCTTCAGTTTAAACTACAAGTTCCTTCCTCCAAAAATAGACTCTTCTTGATTGTAAAATTCCCTTGTGTGTCACACACTCCATGTCTATATTTAGCCCAACACCCAAAAAGTTACTAAGTCCTTTGCCTTCCTACAATGATCCTTATGAGCCCTTCGTTTCATCTCCTGCAAGAAAAATATTTCATCCATCACAATCATCTTATTCACTCCTCCATGCATATCCTTTGTAACCCTTCCCATGCGAGCACATTTCCAACACTTAGTCATTTTCTGGTACCCAACATTACCCCACACTAGGTATGTTGTCCGTCCTTAAAACACTTTGCTTGATCACACAAATAATGATAAAGAATCCTTCGATAGTCAAAGAATGAAAGAATGTCTACACGACTTGCACCAAATAATGAAAGAATATAATTTTTACTAGGAAAAAGGAGGGGAATTCCTATTCACCAATGCTTCCAATGTTTTCCACCCCTCTAATTCCTTACTTTCTTGAGTAAAGGCATCACCCATAATGGTAAGAACCTCGAAAACACTCAAGTCCTCACCCCTTGCCTTTAACATTTTGACTAGAGTCTCTAGCTATTTCCCTGCATCAACTAACACATCCATCATGTGTGTAACTTGGGGGTAGATTTATTTTAACTTATTCTTAATTGAGGCTCTTAACAAATCAATTGCTTCCCTCTTTTTCTCAACCTTAGCCAATATTATTTCCCATTTCACCTGTTTCCTTTGTTCTTTTCCTGGAATTATTTTATATTTGCTTCATCCTTTACAACAAGTAGTCCCACTACATGATCCCGATCTTCACAATTGTCATAAACAACTACTACCATATGAGAAATTTCCTTTATTACTTCAATTGATTCATGGTATTGTGTTAAGGTAGTTTAAATTTGTTATTTTTCTTATTTTTTCTGCCACACCAATACTTTTCTACAAATTCTAATGCAAGAGGTGGTTGTTGAGAGGTAATTATGTGTGTTAAATCCTCTAGACAATGAAAATAGTTTTATACTTGCTTTCATCAGGAGGGGTGAGATCTGGGTGCACTAGTAAGATTACATCAGCTATGCATTCTTCTTTCTTATATGTCATGTGCATCTTGCCCTTTTTCTTCCCTCAACTCATGTTTTAATTGCACAATAATTTTATCTTTCTCTTTTATCTCTTTGTCTCTTTCTCTTATTTCCTTATTTTTTTCATCCAACTCCCTCTACATAAATTGTATTTTTCTATTCTTATCAAAATTTTGGCACCAACCTCCACCGATAACTTATTAAACATATTACACAATTGTTCATCTCGATAAATGTTGGGAATCCACTATTGCATATGTATCACTAGAGGTTATCACTTCTCTGGTATTTATTAATGAGTGAGCACTTACCTTGAACTGGCTCATTGATATGTGACTCAAGTGCCTAAGATAACATCTTCTTATGCCTAATAGCATCTCATACCCCTGAAAAATGACTAGAAAAATAATTGATCCAGGGGTATCATACTCTAATACCTAGTGTGCAAAAATTTACTTAGGTCTTCAACATATTACATTATTGGACCCTGTGGAGTATACCTTAGCCTCTTATTCTTTCCATGAACACCCTTTGGGAAACCTATTGTAAGAGATGTCCCCACGCTCAATGAATTAGTGTGTCCTTCACTCCTTTCCCCTTCACCTTGCGTCACCTCATGCTCCACTAGATGTTCAATAATTTTTGTAACTTCCTTCTCCATCCTATGCTCTAGCTCAGGATCGGGGTTCTCTTGGCCCCATGCTCCATAGTTGGTTCCATTTTTCCTTTTGTATTTTATATGACAGGTTCCATGATACCTCCTTCATCCACATCTATAACATGGGTGTCCTCGTAGTGCTTGCTTTGGCCTTCTACATCTAATTCATTGATAATGTACACATGTGGGCTCACCTTTCCTACCAACTCTTCCTCACTTTCAACCTCTTCTTCTTCTTTCTAGATCTCTGTCTCCTCATAATCTAAGCTTGGTACTATCCTCTATTTCTTCCTCACCGATGGCCTTCCTCTGACAAGCTACCTTCTTGTATATGTGCTTGTCCCCGACTCCTTACATGCTGATTTCTACGCTACATGCACTAGAACTTGGATTTTTATCTTTACTTCTCCCTCACTGCCACTGACAGTGAGAGTTTATTCACACACTCATTTATTCTATTCAACCTTCTTCCATGTAGAGGGATCCTCAGGGATAGTCACAACATATTCTAAAAACACTCCATCTATAACCCATGGCCTTAGATAAATATAACTTTTTTTCGCTACCGAAGCTATCGACAATGTAACGGGTTTGTATAGGTGAATGCTCATTGATACATACTTCTTTTCATATGCACTCTTCTTGGGGTAAAAAGCATATGAAAATCTCATGGTGCTCCTTATCTACTTTTATTATATAAATCCTTAACTTGTGTGCTTCCTTAAACCTGTTCACGACACTGTGAAAGTACTGCACTGTAAAAGCAAATGGAAGTAATAGTTTTGGATCAGTTTGACATAGCCAAATAATCAATAAAATTCTCTATATTGATATTCAATATGCTTTGATATAAATAGATCTATATATGTGGGAAATAGCCTTCCTAAATAATAAGAAGTAGATAAACAAATCTCCAACCAATCTACGTGAGTTGTTAAAAGCCACACACCCGTATTTGTTATAATTTTTTTATTTAACAACTATAAAAAATTACTAACATACTAAAAAAATTACATTATAATAATTACTAGCGTAATTATTATTTACAAATGGAGCACTAACCATTTATTTCCTAACATTCCCCCTTAGTGCGAACATGGGAGAAAAACAATCACACTTCTTCTTTTGCAACTTCTCACTCGTGCGTGCTCATGATATGGATGTTTTTTTAGGACAATCAACAACCTAAACAAGGATGGTTTTATAAGACAACCAACAACCTCAACAAGGATGGTTTTATAGGACAACCAACAACCTTAACAAAGATGGTTTTACAAGAAAACCAACAACCTCAACAAAGGATGGTTTTATAGGACAACCAACAACCCAAATATCATGATGCTATTTTTCCTTTTACTTTCATTTGTCCACTATGTTTTTCCATTAGGGAATTATGTAAGAAATACTACTTACTGAATACATATTGAAAAGAGGGAAAATTAAAAATGGAACATTAAGACCATGTTCCCCCCTCAATATGAACATTTCACTTATTCAATACAAAACAGAACTCGAAATACACTCCACACAACTAAAAATGAAGCAAACTGTAAAACCAACTGAAAGCTAAATCACACCACAAAATGCCACCCAATAGCCCCATTGTCGGTGACTAACGAGAAGTCACTAATTAACCTAGCCTCCTATGCCTCCATCCTCCCGTGTGTGATGCTTTATATCAATGAAATGTGAACATGAAGCTCAAGTGTATAATTTATCCCCATAAGATGGACATCACATACAAGCAAAAATGCGTCTAATTATTGAAAAGTGAGGTTTTTTTTTATAATTTTTCAGACTTATTACACTGACTCGACTCTTTTGAAAACTTAACTATTAACTTGATTTTGACTATTTTGAATCTATTGACAAGATGACTCAACACACAAAATAACTTTTGACTCTTACTCTAGACAATACAACTTTTTATGATACTAGACACAACACTCTTTATAATAAGACATTGGACATAATTTTATGACACTAGACTTATAAAGATTATTTCATGATTTCAATATATGGACAAGTCTAAAATGTATCTAAAGACTTCAAACTCATAACCACTTACAACTAATACAATGCTTCATATGAATAAATGAAATGACTCGAGTGTATAAACTTACAATAGACTCTAAAAAGAAGACGTGAACCTTATAATAATAACTCATAACTTTTTTTTTTTAAAGAGAGAGAGAGAGAGAGAGAGAGAGAGTATGAAATGTAACATAGAGATGTGGATACAAGAATACAGAGGAACAAAAGTGTAATATAGATATTGGACATGTGAATACTACTCATGCTACGCGCATCTAATAGAGCAAGCAACAATAAATATAGAATAGCTTCTACCTATTCGACTCAATATTTTATGGAATTTGATAAGACTTTGAGTGCTTAGATGTATATTTACTGATGCCAATATCTTGTCTTTGCAACATGGAATGGGGAGGATGAAGTCTTTAGTAAACAATGTTGAGATCAACTCTATGGAGCACTACGTAGAGACATAACTGCACTGGTGAAATCTGCAGGACTTTTCATGAGAATTTATTGTATGAGGACTGGCAGTATGCCCTGGAGAATAAAATCAAATCATCCAACATTTGTATTGGTGTGTAGAATTTGAGTAGTCTAGAAAACTGTGTTCATGTATGTTGAGTGGACGTGAACTTGCAGTCAAGTCATGTGATCTACCAAACGTCCTCCTTTGAGTTTGACAAGATAAGAATGGATTAGGAAGTGCTAGATGCCAAGGGATGAGAAAAGGATTTTGATTAAATCAGTGACTGAGATTCCACAATAAACAACCCACTCTTCTTATTATATACTAGATTCTTCCTAAATATTAGAACTTGCATGTAAAGCTTAAAAACTGAACAAAATGTTCAATATAGAAGTCAAATCCCATTAACCAAGATAGAAATCATGAGAATCATGCCAATATTACCTAATACTCATGCAAAGATTCAATAAATCAGACCAAAAAATTTGTATATGGAGGTATATACGTTAACAACCCGTGATCATGCACAAAATATGCAATTTCTTGACATGATATTTTACAATAACCACAATATTTTCAAAATTTATTTATATGCTCTGACTTGCATACATCTAATTAGTAACAAATAAGCTACAACCATGCATAGGTAAATCAAGATGATTGAATTACCCCTTTGTAATTAAATTTGCATCTTTTTCAGGACCATAAGACACTCTGATACCAAATAATAGTTTTGGATTAGTTTGACACAACCGAATAATCAATAAAACTCTCTATATTGATATTCAATATGCTTTGACATAGATACATCCATATAGATATGAAATAACCTTCCTAAATAATAGGAAGTAGCTATAACAACTCTCCAACCAATCTACATGAGTTGTCAAAACTCACACACCCGTATTTGTTATAAGTTGTTTTATTTAACAACTATATAACAAATTACTAACATATTTAACACAAAATTACATTATAGTAATTACTAGTGTAATTATTATTTACCAATGGAGCACTAACCATTTATTTCCTAACAAGAATTTTGCACCATGGGATCTTAGTACCATTGTTTAATGTGAACCACCCAATACAGAACTGTTGATAGATTGTGAACTCAAAAATCCCATCTACAAGAGTAGGAAAATTGCTCAGAATTTTCCATTCTACTTCAAATGCATCACGTATTCACTTTTACCATTTATATACTCATTCCTTATATGATGGTGTTATGAATCACATGTATATTTTGAAAATTGTTTTGCAAAAGAGGGGTATTATTCCTAATACTCCCATATCTTATCCTTTGGCCCATCAAGCACCTCAATCTTAGATAACACTATCACCAATAGAAAATTTCCAAAGATGATTTTATCTCCATCATGCGTAGATTCAATGATCTCCTCTGCTATGAATGAAGCGATGTTATATATTGTTCCTTGCATTATCTTCATGCATACATGTAACCAACATTTATTTACTTGAGTCCACCTTTCTATCTATTTAACTTTGTGAGAAAGTGTGCAACCATCCTCATGATAGGATCATTGATTTTGGTGATATCCATCACGCGCCCTCCCTTTTTATACTCAAAATCCATAACAATCTTCTTTACCTTAGCATCATATGCTAGGTCTTCATAAAAGGTGACCCATGTACTAATTAGACAAGTATATTTTTCAATAAATTACATGGTAATGTGCATCCTCCTACCCACGAAGTATAAAAATTCCTCATGAATGTGTGACATCAGCCATTGGTACAATCTCTTAGGATTCCTAAATAATGGAAGCTCGTATAATTATAGTAGCCCAGCCTTCTATAAAAACCTCTTCTCCTTTCCATCATACATGTACTTATCATCTAGTGTTCTCTTCTCGTTAGATAGATGAACAAGTTCTGTCACCATGTCGCATACCATTAAATCTTTGTAATGATTATAGTCGCTCATGACCATGTTCCTAACATGAGACACCCACTCCTTTCCCATCAACACTCCATCTGGGTATTGCATTTTATGTGTACCATTCTTCCTAGATATCTATGGTAGGTGTCAGATTTTCTTTTCCCTTGCCCTTCTTCTTTGGTGACGTGGTCGCTACTTTTCTGGTGCCATTTTTGTTACATAACCTCAAAACTCTTAACTATGCCTTGTTTTACCCTTAGTTCTCTAGTATTCTTTCCATAGACCTTTGAAAAAATAATGATACACTTCCTAGCTCAAATTATGTATTATGTGCCCTAATCTTTGAAACCCTAGTTAGAAAAGTCATGATTCCTTTCAAATCCACACCACGCCATTTCAACCTGTAAGATTCTCTCTAATGGAACTCATGCTTCACTGACCATGATTTCTTTCACATTCGGTTTAAGGATTCTTCAACTCCACACTCAATCTCTTACTAAATCACTCAATTTTTCCCTAGGTCACACAAAAATAAATTTCACGCAAGGTAAGGTAAAAATTTTACCTCGACGCTGATTTTAGGTTTTCAAATTTTACCCGCATTAATTACTTACCAACTACCACCGTACACTACATTTAATTCAAATTTTCCACTTTTTTCTACCTTTTATGTAGTTTTCATCACGCTTCCACCGCATTTTCATAGCGCATACCAGCTGTAACCTTCAGCGTGTAAACAATTTCCTCGACCATAGACCTCCTTACGCGCGCTCCATGCACCGAACTACATAAACCTTTACATCTTATACCAAGAATTTCCCCATACCACTACTTACCCCGCATTACACTACATGCTTATTCATCATACATGGATTTTCATCTGGGAATTTTCCTTATTATCACCATTCCTCTTATGACACCTTATCATTATACTTCAGCAACCAACATCATCATCGACAATGCAGTGCACTCCTTAGTTCTTAGGCCATTGTAAACATCAAATCTCATATGTGCACTTTATCTTATAATCCAACCCACACTAAATGTATGTATGATCCTCTATTTATAAACTCAATAGATGGTAATTAATAACTAATGCGCAAGCATTCTTATTAAAAAAAACATTGAAATAAATTGAAAAAGCATAACAATGATGAAAGGAAACACATATAAAGAAAATGCATTAAAGGGAAATCTAATCTAAGTGGAAACACTTCCTTATTAAAAACACCAAGAAGAATTATTTATAGTAGGGATTCATCCTACTCCCATTGAAGTAATCGGGAAATAAAGTGCCATCAACACCTATAACTAGCAAGCACTTGATTCCAATATCTTTGTTACAACAAAGGGTCCCAACCAATGAAATTTCAACTTCCTAAGGTGGCATGAAAACTTTGAATCATACAGAAAAACCATAGAACTTCAAATTCCTTATTCTAAATATGTCTATCATGTCATGCCTTCTGTCTTGATTTTTCTATCTTCTAGATCCATTGAGAAATAATGCACCGCTCATCTAACTACATCAATTTGTCTATGTGCTCTTCAATAGATTTTTCATCATCCAATCCTCATATGTGCACAATATGCATGGATGAAAATATGAATTCCACAAGAAATACAACCTCCATGCCAAACACCAACTAAAAGGGTGTGGCTTTATTTAATATTTTGTAAGTGGTCCTATATGCCCAAACTACAATACCTTATATCCCAATATTTATCATCACTATTTTTGTCAATGTATGTCCCAATATCTTATTAAACCTCTTAGTAGTATCATTTTCTAGTAGATGATAGGGGTTGTCTTGTGGTGTGCCACCATAAATTAGCCAATAATATTCTAATAGTCTCATTAAGAAAATGAGTTCCCCTATCACTTGTCAAGCTCAATGCAGACATCCATACTTGCTGATAATGTTTTCCCATAGAAATATTTCTACTATAGCTTCCGTGAAATCCTTTGTAGGTTGCTTCTTTTACCTCCTTGTTAGATATTTTGTATAATTATAATGTAGCGCATACTAGTCCTATGCATGTGTGGGGAAATAGGACCCACAAAGTCAATCGCCCATTTCTCAAAAGGTTCAACACTTGCAATAGGCCTCAAAGGCATCTCATCTCTAGATCTAGGCTTCCCAAGGTGCTGAAAATGATCACACGCCTTGACATATTATTTAATATCCTTATATAAGGTTTCCCACCAAAGGCCATCATTAGAATCTTGCATGTGGTGGCATCTCCTGCATAATGACCTCCTGTAATTCCACCATGAGCTTCTTCCATTATTGCCTCACATTCATGCTCCAATACACACAAGTGTAAAATTCATCATGACCTAACTTATATAAATCACCACCTATAAGTTGGTAAGGTGGTGTGTTTATTACAAGTTGATTCTACTCTAACGTCTTCATTCCCTCAGGCACTAGCTGCAAAGTGCACAAAAAGACTGCAATATATTTCAACTCGGTGGGAACGTGACTTAATATAAAGAGTCATGCATCCAACATTGTGTCCTCATTGCTCTACACATCCTCACCAAAATTGATCCTTGACAAATGATTAGGCCCTGAGTTTCTTTTTCCTGGTTTCACAACCACTGTAAACTAAAACTCCTAAAATAGTAGTATCCACCTATAAATGTACCCTTGTAAAATAGGCTTGTTGACTAAATACTTAAGTGCCATATGATTTGTAAATAAGATAAATGATGTAGCCAATAAGTATTTTATGAACTTTTGAAACGTGTAAATCATGGACAAATTTTCACACTCAAAGTAGTTGTATAGTTTTGTTCAATTGGTGTCAACTTCCTGCTTGAAAAAAATAGGGTGGTCTATAATTCTTTCACTGGTTTTGCCAACACGACACAAATCATCATCCCAGAAGAATCAACATAAACATGAAATGGTTTTTACCACAAAGGAAAGCAAAAATAGGTGCATTGGTCAACCTTTCCTTCATTGTTTCAAATGTCTACTATTGTGCCTCACCCTAATAGAATTTTCCCTTAGCCTTCAAAAGTTCCTCTAGGGGTGTAGAAATATTTGCATAGCCCTTAATGAATTTCCTGTAATACCCTATATGTCCAAGAAATCCATGCACTTCACTTTGATTGTTAGGTTCTTCCAATCCCAAGATCACAACGACCTTGGCTGGATCTACCAACAAGCCTTCCTTACAAATAATATGCCCAAGAAAAGTGCCAAAAGGTGTTGCAAAGATACATTTCTTAATATTCAGAGAGATGCTCAACTTCCTACACCTCTCAAACATAAGCCTCAAATTTTCACAATGGTCTTTAACCAAACCATACATGGTCTAATAATCGAGATACACATGTAAAAACTTATGAATAAAGTGCTGAAATTCTTACACAATAATGTGCAAAAAGACTATAGGCACATTCCTCGTCCAAAGGGCATAATTGTGTATGAAAAACTTCCCACTCAGTGGTGAAAGTTATCTTTTCCTGATCTTCCTTTTCTATGTGTACTTAATGATATCCTAAAAATCCATCAGTAAAAGAGTAGATCTCATGCCCTATAACTCCTTCTAGGATCTCCTTAGTAAATGGGTAGGAAAATGATCAATAACACATGAATCATTTAATTATCTATAGTCCACATAGATCCTTATCCTCCCATCCTTTTTAATACTAATGACCATGGGACTCACCCACTCAAATTCCTCAATGGGCTCAATTATTCTAGAATTCAACATATTATCAATTTCTTCCTTCACCTTAATGCACACATTAAGATTCATCCTGTAAGGTCTCTTCCAAATGGGCATGCATTTCTTTAAGTTTGATTCTCATCTCACCTAAAGAAGGGTGTATGCATTTTAACTCATGATATCCTTGCGGAAATAAGTCTTAAAAGTCATGTAGGAGCTTAATAATCTTAGCCACCTCCTGATTTGACCAAGTAATCACCAATAATTGCTTCTTTAGGCTCTACATCTGTCCCAATGTTAACCTTCTTTGTTTTCATAGGATCATGATACACGTGTTCCTCTCATTTGTTGTGTCCATCACCTCATGCATACCTTCAGTGTGGTTAACATCCAGGTTATTTTCCTCATCATCATCATCATTGTGCATACTAATTTACCCTTTTCCTTTTCTTCCCAAGCATGGACCATTCTTCTTATTTAGTCTCTTCAAGGTCAAGGTGAGACTCTAAATCCATCATGCTAAACATATCTAATAGAAGTTCTCACCTGCCTTCACACTATCTCCTAGAGTAAGGCTTCATAATCTATAATGCTTCATTGATCGGTGGTTTAGTAGAAAAGTAATCAAAAGTATGGATCATACTTGAGGTCATCTCTATCAATTAATTGTCTCCAATGTCAACTTTACATGGACATACCACGTGTGCATACATCCACTTAGGGTGGCATAGAAATTATGTACCCAAAGTGATGGTGGTAAGGCCTCTTGCCCCTCTTTCCAAAGTCTCTCACACTTCTGAATGTGGTGTAAAGTAGGGGACTTCCATGGAATTCACATATTTGTGAAGGTACATTACTCCTTAGAAACCTAGTAGAAAATGTGATTCTCACCTCTCGCCATTCCAATAGGTTATCTCTATGTGTAGTCCACCAACGTATTGTCCCATGTAGGGTATAAACCAACATATTTATTTTTCACCTCATCCTTCCACTGTTCTTCCATGGCACATAAAAATACATCAAGATTCCCTTCACCTAGTGTACCGAGGTACCTAGTTATGACTCAAGTTGCCAAAAAACATGTGACCTGATCATGTGAGTAACAATATTATTGATCTCTCTCCTAACTAATTCATATGTTCCATGCTCCTAGTTTTCTCACAATCAATACTTGTAGTATCACTAATTGAATGAGCATCATCCCACTATATCACTCCTTCCTTAGATGGCTCAATTACCTCAGGGTCTTTGATTATACATGTGTATATCTATTCAAGTCTTCTTCACTCAAAGGCTCAACATACGGAAAACCTTTGCATTTATCAAAGGTATAATGACATGCTCTTCTTTTTTTTCAAAGATAATGTATCCCTTATTAAAACATAAATATACATTATTTGCATAACACTAGGGGTGCCCAAGTAACATTGGGAAACTATCTACCTCCGTGAGCTCCAATACTTCAAAGTCCCTAGTAAACTTGGCTCCTTAAATCATAATAGTTGCATATTTTAATACCCCAATAGGATTAGCCCTAGTTATATTTTCCATATACAACACATTTGAAGAAGGCTATAATGGTGGTATGCCCATTTGATTCCAAGCATCCAATGTGAGTACATTAAATTCTGCACATGTATCTATTAGAATGTTTCTCAGAATCCACCCATCAATGAATGCATTTAATGTAATCTCTTTATCATACTCATGATTATGGGGAGGAAGATTTGCATGGAGTATCTTCCTCTCGCACTCATTACCTGCGTGTGTTACTTTCTCTCTTAACCACTCTCCTAACAAGGGGATTATGTTCTCCTAGCACAACATTCGACACACCTCCTTTAAATCATCTACGTCCTTCTATGGGATTTCAACATTCTTAGCATGTTCCAATATGCACACCTACTCCTTTAAACTTTGAATCTCTCCTTACAAATTCTGATAATGTCCATAGTCTCTAAGTAAACTTCTTTCGATGTTCAACATTAGGGTACTTGGAATTTATCACTTCTTGCTTTGTTATAGTTGGTTTATACTTCGAGGTTCACGAGTGTGCACATCCTCAGTGTGTGTGGTAACTAACATGTGTTCTATAACTCGTAATTAAGTCCAACCTTCAGCATCCATTGATCTATATCGCATGATGTGTATCTTAATCATAATTTTTCCCTTGTCTTGCTTGTGTTGCTTGCTCATATGCTCATACAAGTCTGGGCATTATTCAAATTTATGTTGTTTTCCACACCATGAGAAAACCACATTCTGAGGGCACTCACACTGATAATGATAAAGAGATCCACAAGTAAAACAAGTTCCTCTAGGAAATCCTCCTCTTCCACCACCATGACCTCAGCCTCTATATCCACCACGGAAGCCTCTATTCCTGTTATCCCCATTATTGCACCCTTCATTATGTTGTTCTCCTTGTTCCTTAGATCCACTTGCTACACTAGTCTAGCACACACCAGTTTCAATGGATTCATGAATATGATCAATCAATCTGTAGTTAACAATATCATGAGTATGAGTTTTAAATGTTTTAAAAACATAGATACATTATGGATCGGATCACACACTACAAAAGAGGACTTCTACTGCATCATGGTCTAGATGAAAATCTTGCAATCTAACAATATGACATACACCAATTTGTGAGGACAAATATCCTTATTATGTCCTTCAACCTCGTAATTTGTACACCATATTCCATTGTGCATCTCATGAGCTGAATTAGTAGAGAGCTTCTCCAACTGTTTCTCCATAGCTACAATATGCACCTCTAGAAATAGACTCAATCCTATATCTCCAAACTCCTAATTTCCCTAGCACACAAGAGCTAATTCCAAAGCATCACACAGATCTAAAAAATTCTTATGAGATAACACTATTATGAAAGGATTCAAAATCCCTCGAAAACATCACTGTGCATGCTGACTAGGGTGAATGCCATAAGACAACTTCAACAACAAAGTTTTAAATTACACATCATACTCCCGAACACTTTTTGATAAGCCATGCTTAATGTCCTTAAGTGTCATTGATACTCTTATATTCAAAATCAAGGATATGGAACTTAGCTAAAAATGTAGAGCGCAAAGCATCATAATCCACCGCAGTCTGGTGCGGGTCATACTTTCTATACTAGTTATGCACACACCCTTGAAGAGTAGTAGAAAACTTGACTCACCTTCCTATTTAAATGGTGGTTCCTTTAACATTCCATAACAACTCATATTTGTGCACATGCTCTACAACATCTTCAATACCCCTATATTCTAGAAAGTGAAGAGACATATCATAAAACACTTGTTGTGGTTGATGTGGGGGTTGTTGGGGATGTGGGTCTTGTCCTCCAGATCTAGAACCAAAATCTCCACCTATATTTCCTCCACCACCAAAACCACTCGATCCACTTTATCCTGAGCCTCCTGATCTTCTTGATCCACCTCCCGCAGTAGGCACTAGACAATGGATGTACTTCCTTGCATCCCAATAGTAGTACTAAATTGAACTCCCATAGTATGTAAAGTTTTAGTACTTCTAGATGTGTTTCCAATGTTCTGCGTGCCCAAACTCTGTCTTGATGATGGGGTAGAAAATATTTCTCCAATCAATCCTCCAAACAACAAAGATGCTTTCACCTATGATTTCATAGAGGTATGTGTTTCTGATGTAATTTTTATTCAAAGGAAAATGATATCTACTTGAAGCCACTGGATTACCTACACTCACATATTTATCAATAGTTACTTCTAGAACTCGAACACCAAGTGCAAGGGCTAGGTTTCTAGGTGGGATTAGATGCTCACTCATAGTCCTTAGTCTTTCCTCTTGAGACATGATCTCATTAGAAGTTGGAGAGGATTCTATATTGTGCTTTCCTAAGTGGGGACATCCTGATGCTCGCTCCATGTCTTCCATGTGAGCTTCAAATCCTTCATAAGACATCATCCTCCATAACTCCACAAACTCCTCAATATCACGATTCTTCACCAATTCCCTCTCATGCACTTCATTATACTTAATCCTCCTTTCTTCTCTCTACCTTTCTACCGCAAGGTCTTCCATCTTTCACCACACCTACTCCTACCCTTGCACGTGGTGGGATGTTTAGCTAGCCATATGGAGACACTCTAAACTCAAGCACTACCATAAAGATCTTAATGGAAAAAGGAATAATGTGGATGTAAGATCTTTGGGATCACAAAATAATTCAAACTTAGTAACTTTCAACAAGAATATGTAGACACAACGTACTCCAAAGTATAACTGCACACAACACCAGCCCACCAATGATCTACAACATGTGTCCAAGGTTCATTTGCATCAAACAAATCCTAATACTCTTCCTGTGTCCAAGTCCTTGGTCTATAATACCAACTTTTCTTTGATGCATATGTAGACAACCACTCATACAAATCTATTGGAAAATAAAAAAAGAATGAATCATAAAGCTCATGATAAATATGTTCCTCAACCCACTTGTGTGAATTGAAATTATGTCTGAAACCATATCTTGAGAAAATATTCTTTTTTGTCAATCACCTAATATTCAATGGACACAAGAGTCAATCGATATGCCATTATCATACAACATCATGGTAAATAGTTTGAAAAGAGGTCTTGACAATAGAACCAAAATGTAGTCTTATTTTCTCTCACTCAACAATCCTTCATTTGGCACATCACTCGAAAAGATCGAGAACTTGCCCAAAGTGTGCAAAGGTACCAAATCCTCTTTATTACTATCTTACTAGGGTGTTAGCATGCATATTCATAATAACCAGATCTCAAAGTGCATATCCCATTCTAACAATTAGATCCATGAACTCAATTTGGAAACACACATAATAAGTAAACATACATATCACATAAGGATTAATACCAGATTCACCATATAATAACCATGAGAAGAAACATCAACAATCAATATCCAACCATAATGATCCATTGTATTAAATCATGACAAACCAAGTAGCTGAATACATACATAACATTGTCATAAGTCATGCATGCTCATAAATCAACAACATAACTCTGTTACATACAATCATACATTCACCACCTAGAACCATGAAAATCAATACATACATACATACATACATACATACATACATACATACATACATACATACATACATATATATATACATATATATATATATATAGGGGTGGGGACTTTCCCTTCACCACCCATGCACTCTCAAAATAGGTTGCATGCTCAAAATAGCCACTGTCATTATAAGGATAACTAAGGAAGCATGCAAGATCCGCCTAATAATAGATCATCTATAGTTAACTCCAGATCTAATCCTATTATTATCTCCCATGCTTCAGTTTGAACTACAAGTTCCTTCCTCCAAAAATAGACTCTTCTTGACTGCAAAATTCTCTTGCATGTCACACACTCCATGTCTATATTTATCCCAACACCCAAAAAGTGACTAAGTCCTCTGCCTTCCTACACTAATCCTTACATGCCCTTAATTCCATCTATGGAGTACAAACTCTATCATCTAATGTGCTCATATTGTTCAATCATCCATGAATTTCCTTTGTATCCCTTCCAACACACACGTGTTTCCAACACTTAGTCATTTTTAGGCACCCAACAATAACCGCCATCACTCTTACCCTATTTCGGTATCGAACTTAAAACATACCAAGATACTTCTACAAAAAATTAATAGAGTTTCATTCAAATGAAATCCTTCTTAGAGTTTACAAATATGACTAAGAACTCACTAATTCATTAGGCTAGATGATAATACAACCTTAACTTCAAATGGAAGTAAATAGTTTTTAGCTAATAGTATATATATCCCCTTTTATTTTATTTATTTATTTTTTTGGAGAACATGATGAACGTAAAATGTTCCTTTCGAGTTTTTAAGTGTAATAGGAAAACATTTTATCTTACCCAAATATGTGATGAGAATGAATGTTTTCATATCCATTTGTAAATAGGGTTCAGGTTGAACCCATTTTACATTCTCAATTAGGGATCTTAAGTCATAAATATCGACCGAGAAAAATCACTAGGATTATCACGCATTCGCATTGAAAACTCACATTATTAGCACTCAATTGATAATATCTTGGTCAAAGGACTGATATTCACCCAAAATGGATTAAATCACAAAAGATTCACATCTATGTAGGGGTTCTCAGTAATGGGATTTACACAAAATAAATTTCATATAGACAAAAACCCACAAATCAAAAAATACACCATTGCAAGATAAAATAAAGACCCTAGAAATATTTACCTAGGAATTACTCAATAATTCAAAATATGACAACTAGAGTAAGGAATATGTAAACCTTGCCTACAAATTTTTAATAGATCACGAAAACTCCTTCACGAATATATTTTTGAATTCTCCCAAAGAAATCAAGAACTCATACTTAAACCCCTCAAAACTTCCTCCTTTTTTTTATACATATTTTGCATCTAAAGCATAACATAAAATCTTTGTAATGAAGGTCCATAAACATGCAAATATTCATGCCATCTATCTTTAGCTCGAAAATTTCTACAAAAAAAAACTCATATAGCGTATACATATTTCCCATAATTAGAGCTCAAAGGGGAGCGAGCTCAAGTTAAAACTGAAACTATAAATGAAAACCAAGTGTTCATGCCTTTAGCTTCCTCGAGAAGCTTTGATCTTCCCAAAAATACCTGTTAGAATTAAATGACAATAAATTTTTGCAGTGACAATGCATATCTTGGCTTATTCCCTCCAAAAGTGGCGGTGGAGGTTAATTCAAATGACTTAATATGTTTAAGCAACCAATTTTAAACCCTTTTCCATTTTGCATGGCTAATTGATTAATGAAATCATAAAATTAAAACCTTATTCAAGTTGTATGGTGGTATTAGACATAAGAACAAATTAGGATATATATTTTCCATATGCATGATGTGTAAAAATTAGGTAGATCAAGAAATCCAACATATATAATAATCTTTTCCATTTTTACCTTGGTCTACGACCGCTTGTAAATCATTTTTCATATGCTATGAGATCTATTATATATATCATAATGAAAATGGAGTAAGGTTTCCTTTTTACCCTTTTTAATTAAACGAAAAATTCTCTAAACTCCTTGTAAATTAGATTTCAAGGAGTATAAACTAGTTTATATTGTAATTACACTATCACAATGTTGATCCCCTTTACCAAGGAGTCATGATGATCGAAGATGGAGAGTAACAAAAATGTTTATGCTATTTGCATGATGATTATCACGATGTAAAATACACATTTTATTCATTAATGACATGTCATTAATTAGTCAATAAAGTAATCAAAATCAAATAAATAGAATCATTATTTTCTTTCCATTCAAGGAGTTACAACTTACTTGTTGACAAAGATATCACACATCTACAATAGTAACAAAATGCACTAACATCAAGTTACAAAATAACTCAATCTATAGTAGTAATTGATAAAATATCTTAACAATTTTTTGTAATACAAAACTTATTCTTCCATGTATATGTAATTATTATGCAACTAACATAACTTTTATTATGAAAAATTAGCTCATATATATTATTGTAATATATTACAATTGTGTATAACTCAGTTATCCATCGCAAGTTTCTATTTCCAACAGTGGTGATAGGTGCAACAGAAATGAATTACAATTGTGCAACAATTATCACATTAGACAAAGTAACTCATAACACTCAAAGACATGATAAGCACTTTCAAGCATAAAAACAAAGCAAGAATAAGTTATAAATGCCAAGTTCTTTACGAACCTAGGACAACAAGCGTTGTTGTGTGGTTGCGCATACAAATATACATATGTGCATATATCCTTTTCAGATATAAATGCATAATTGAAACTACATATTCATCTACACAATAGGGTTTGTTCCCCTATCTTCGTAAATCATTAACCATTTATGACTTATCCTTTTCAAGTAACACAATTTGAAATTGCAAGATATGACACTTATAACTCCAATTTCTATGATGAAGCTTAAGCAACATCAATGTTGCATTGATAGACATATGTTTTCGGTTTTAGAAAAATTTATTTTCATATGATAAATTCAGATTTCTCATTCTGTTTTCAGCTAATCACTAGATACAAAGAACTCAACTATACTAGTATCAAATTAAAAAAGTAACATGAAGTCCTACTTAACGCATTCGACATCACGTTAGGAATAACTTGTTCTTTTTCTTGGCTATTAGCCACCGCACCGTTGTTATGCTCCTTTTCTGGAATTTACAGCAAGTTTTCTTGTTATATTCATCCTAGGAGTTGAAATTTTTCGTGCCATATCCCTTCCTTTAATTTTCCCTAAAAGTTTAGGTGAGAAAGAGATGAGGTTCTTTTTATTCGTTTTCTCTTTATGAGTTGGAAATTATTGCAGATTTCATTCTAGCCTTTTTGGATTTTCTAAACACTACTACTACATTAGATAGTCCACACCAATCAACTTTGTCTACCCTTTTTGGGGTCTTATTTCATAACGGATATCAATTCCAAAACATGTCATCAAGAAAAATCAATAATTAAGAAATTCTCTTGCTGATTGTTACCAATTAGTTCAAGTTGTTTTACCTTGACTGATCCTTTTCAAACTTTACTAGATACTTCCAAAATAAATTCAGTTTCATGTGTCATGAAGGAGCATTAGAGTTTTATCTAACTTATTTACCACCGAACCTACAACATAATCTGGTCTTGGTTCATTCTCCATGGTTCATCCTTCACATATCCATTGTATTTTATTAACAACATAAGATATTCAATTAACATAAGGACCCAATAAGTCCAAGAGCTATAACCTTTAGCTCTGATACCAAAATATAACAACCATATTACGATTCATCAAACTAAGGGATTTTTTTACCCCTTTAATTATCTTGATGCCTTCAATGATTTTAACACACATCGACTAAAATCCAACATACTATGCCTTCAATTATTATCAACACACAGCAGATTAATCCAACATTCTGATTTAATATTCCAGAATCCATCTTGACAACCTATGATAACCATGTGCAACTGTAAGGGTTTCAGATCCTACTCAATCCCCCTTCAATGCTCTACACAAGCCAATATACCCTGTATATCATTTGGTTAGACCTTTTTAAAGGAATGGATAATCATGTGTATATTCTTAGTGTCATATAGGAAAGTATACAACTACTTCACTCCCGCTCATGACACAATTTAAAAGAAGAAATGGTGACAAACAATGTAATTAGTCATTTGTAATACTATGGCTATATTTTTTTGGCACTGCGTTAGCAAGCCTAGTTTCATGACTGCACATAAGCCACTTGAAACCTATCCTTCTATTCATTTCAAAAATGTCTCAACAAAGTATTAGGATTATTTTCCATTGTTTACTTATTAAGTTCATTGTTAACCATTTTAGTCTAATGACTTGTAGTAATTATGACCCGCTAAACCCTACAACAGAACACTGAATGATCCATCTTGGAATCCCTATGGGAAAGGTTGTAGATGTGTTATGAATTGCATCATTACATACCATCACCCTTCCTGTATCCATTCCAAGTTGGCTCAGATAGGTTACTTTTTTATTTCCTTGTGACTCATAAATCTTCCCTCATATAATTCATAGTTTTATATTCATGTTAAGAAAGGTACACTTAACTTATTACGTGTCATTTGTTAATGATTATAAATCATAACATAACAGTGAGATATCATTTAATAGGAATGTATCATATCACATCACAACATTAGGTTGTTGATATCGTTTATATGATTAATCAACGTACTTATATCATTTAATACATAATTGCATGTCATCATATTTAATGAATAACAAATGTGACTTAACATTTTTTGGATATTCTTGATGTATTTTTATATTAAGTTGTCTCATATTATCAAGAATCCATAATCAAATCATCAAATTATACTCACAATATTTCATTCATAATCTTCCGTAATTTGGCATTATATAACATTTTGTAAAAACACAAGTACGTTGTAAAAACACAAGTATGTTGTAAAAACAACAACATATATATTCATATAATGGATGCTAAACCTCGTCATTAAAGTACATCATGATAATGAAATCAATAACAAGTACAACAGGCCTTGAAATGCCTTATTTACAACATGCAAAGTAATACTTTCACCTTAAATCAAATACAATACATTTACTACATTTCACAAATCAGAACAACATCAAATAAGTATGTCGTATCCAGTCTTTTATTCTTTTTGTAATACCTTACATTTTTGTAATCGATAATAATAAAGTACAACAATTTACATGGTTAGTTCACAAGAACTAGCATGGACTATTATCTCTTTTTCTAGTCATTTCATTTTGAAACAATAGAATATCTACTATTTGATTTAATGTAATCATATAATATATTTTTAATTCAATACATGTTCACTATAATAAAATGATATAAAATAATCAAACTATTCCCTATCCTTAACATCAAAATCATCATATTAATTTGAGCCATACCCATGTTGATTAAAATTAAACTTAATTCACATACAAACATCACAATAGAACAATAAATCAAACAATATGGACAAGGAAATTGCATCCGAGTTAGCTTTCTCATAAATCCTCTTACAAATGAATAATTCCTTTTGACTTTAAGTTAAATGATACATCAAATAGTGTCACAAACATCTACACTTAAATAATATTCAAATTATTGTTTCCCAATAGCTATAAATCTTATTTTCTAAGAATGCAAGTAATGAGTAAACTCTTCAACATGGAGTCTCATCAACTTAACAACAAAAATCACTTCTCACTTTACCAATCACTTTAAATAGAAAGAATCTCAGACTGAAACATTAACAATACATATACTTGAGAATGAATTTCAGATAATCAATAGTTAGACAATCATTCACAAAGATACATAAAATCATCAATTACTAAAGAAAACTTCACAACTTCATATGTTTGGACTGCATTTCCTATGGAAGATCACTTAACCAATCCATTTTAAATCATTTGAGTGATCCCAATTAATATTTCCTAAGAAATTACTAAATCTTAGTTTCTAACAACCCATCGAAAACCAATCAATACAAAATTCTCCACTTATAAGACAAGTAATCAAGAAAGGAGACCCTTAGTCCATTTTTAATGAAGCTAGCCATTATAGACAAAACCATTTATCTAACCAAGCATCATTACCAATGAAAACCTTCATGGATTTTTTTTACCTCGCCCTCCTCAAAAGGAGTTCAAAAGAAGATATCCAACTAGGTTTAGATTCCTTGGGAACTCTCATTAAAGGAAAAGACAGATCCATCAAATGCAGTTCAGAGATGACTTAATGAAAACCCAACCCGGTCATACATGGTCAAGGATTTTGGGTATACCCAATGCAATATCTAGTTAAAACTAATTGAAAGAAAAAATAGTCTTAAACTTTTGACTCATGACCATATCCTAATGAGTGGGTTTCCTTGAGCTAGAGAATAACTTTTTGTAACAAAAGCAATAAGCGATTGAAAACTAGATAATACTGATCCTGGGTTCATATGGAATATCTCTAAATTAGGACTACATGATAACACACATTCGAGCACTCAAAAAAATAAAACCCATAACACAAACCCACAAGATTGCAAACCATGCAGCAAGTAAACATAAAGTAATCATCCATTATCAACCAACGGGTATTTTATTGCTTAGAAATGAAATAACAAGGAAAGGAGAAGTAACCCATGATTTGTATTTAAGAATATTCTACTATTTCTTTCCACTAAATTTCATACAAAATCCCTATCAAAGTCGAGCAAACAACATCCCAACGAACTAATTTCCCCAAGTATTTGAACCCCCAAATCCTCATCGCTATTTTCTTTTTTATACAACTAGATTTGCCCTTATTTTCTCTTCGAAAATCTCAACAAAATATTCAATAAATTCAATGCATATTTCATGCAAATATGGAGCTCCAAAGGGGGAGAAAGATCTCATAGTTGTAAACATGTAAGAATAAAAATAGAATATAAGCATGCACAATAGATTCTCTGGGATACTTCACAATTATCGAGAGAAAATTAATTGCTATTAAAGTTCACAGTGCCACGTAGTGTCTCATTTAACTAGTCACCACCCTTCAATTCCTCCTCCAAATATGACGGAGTTACGAGTAGTCCAAGTTTTAATAAACTTAAACAATAACCTTAAAAACTTGCATGATAAAGTGTGTCTAATTAAATAATCAAACACTACTAACTCAACATGGTGATCATCGATCAGTCCAATATTTAATTATCAACAAACCTTTAATCATTTGTTTGGGATGGTCAATGACCTAACTAAAACCATATAATTAAAAATCAAATTTCAATTATGCTATGGTTGACTATGGTCGATAGTCACAAAACAAAACAAATGAAATCTATTAATAATCCCTTGCTAAGGAGTGTGGTTTAATACCTCTTATGAGTTACATAGCAATGCCCTCTATTATGGTCTTGGATCATTCAAAAAAAATAAAACAATTATAAATAATTTGCTATCAAGTATGGTCAAAGATCATAATAGCAATCAAACCATGTTCATGTCAACCATGTGGTCTTAGACCATTTTCATGTCTATTCCAATACCGCTACCTATTTTGTTTTAAGGACTTAAACCAACAATCATAAAAATATAACCGATTAGTGTCCTGCAACAACTCTGCCAACTTGACATGATTAAATTGTTAAGTATGAAACATTGAAATATCCTTATACCATTACGATACACACACAATCGAGATATAAGTTTTATCATCAGTACAATAATAAAATCCCTTTTTAGTGTATTGTGGTCAATGACCAATTAAACCAAAGAAGTTAGTATCATGTAGTCAACTATGTTATCATACTGAAATAATATTATTGTAACCATGTATAGATCCTTCACATTAGGAAATCATTATTTCAGCAAGAATAGAAAACTATCAATTTCAATATCAGGTACAACAACCAAGGAAATTATCTAATTATTGAAATCATCACACTTTCAACAAAGTAAGTAACCCATAACACTCAACATAGCAAGGTGTTTTACAATATCCATTACATGTACAACATTTATAACTATGTTTTCCACAATCAAAATCATTATACTCAACATGGTAAGTACATTCAAACATCAAAGCAAAGCAAGAATAAGTTATAAATTATAAGTGATTTTCGATAGTTGGGTGACAACACTGTTTCCCCGCCTACACATGCAATGACATGTAAGTGTGTATATCCTTTTCAAGATATACATATGCACATTTAGCTGCATACTCATCTATGCAATAGGGATTATTCCCCCACTTTCGTAAACCACTCAAAATTTTACGACTTATCCTTTCAACAAAACAAACTAAAATTTTGGGATGTGACAAAGGATCATAAGGAGGACCTTGGACAAGACTCAAAGAACACGCCACAAAATACTGAAATCACACTAATGGGCTGATAGAATCACTAAAAAAGATAAATGGGTAGCTCCTTATAAGCTAGTTTATGGTAAAGAAGCAAGGCTGCCAATATATATCGAATTACCAAAATTGGAGCTCACCAGGTAGTTGATAAATGTTTGAATTTGGAGCCATGGAAATCAGATATGTGGAGCTCATGGAGCTAGAATAATTAAGAAATCAAGAAATGCAGACAATGGAAAAAGATCAAGTTCAAATCATGAAGCATTTTTACAAGAATGAAATGGCTAGGAGTTTCCAAGAAGGATATCTAGTCACGAAGTGGGATGCGAGACCGAGATAAACCAAGAAGGCACTCAAAGTTTAATACTATATAGAGTGGCCCATATGTGATTTCTAGATGTAATTCAAACAATTCTTCCCAATTGCCAAAGTTGGATGGAGAATAGCTTCTAATCCCGAGTCAATGTGATCCATCTCAAACATTTCTATTGAGGAAAATGCCCTAACTTATATATAATACATTAGTTTTCAATTGCTATAAGTGCTTTCATAAAATTTTCTTATTATTAGTTTAGTTTCCTTTCCATAAGTGCTTTACACTATATTATGTTGCTTATGGGTAGTATTTTTTGTTACTGAAAATGGCTCATGGAGGACTCCAAAGAAGACATGTTTTAGGAAAATGTGGTGGAAAATCTTTTCTAAGATAGTTTTACACTCTCATTAAAATTTAATTTAGTTCTCTTTATCCCATTTAGTGGTCAAATTTAGTTTCTGGGATAGTTTATAAAACACATCCATAATTCCTTAATTTAGCTTCAAGAGAAAACCAAGGCAATTTTAGATCAACTCCAAGTCCAAAAAATTCTTTATATAGATTCAAGGGTAAGATTTTCAAAGTTTTAGATCTTTTCCAAGTTTCGAGTTGGCTTCATGCCCAACGGATGCTTCAAGGCCACTGATATTTCCATCTAGCAGACATATTACCTCATTGAGTCACCAAATTATTATCCAAATTTTCACCTTGCAATCTGGACAACTTACAAGCCCATCCGGTTTACCCTAGCGGTGGGGAATGTGGGCTATATGTGGGAGGTCTCGGGGTCCATTCCCGCTGGCCACCTCTATAGCTCATCGTTACTCAGCTAGGTAGTTTTGAGTGGGTCAGCTGCTTTGGTGGTAGAGGTGGTCTCTCGATGTGGTGTCAAGCTGACTCGGTGTTCAATGCGACGGGGGTCGGGTCAGGCATGAATCCTGTGTTCAATGTGATGAGGCATGTCTGGCATTGCGGCACGAGAGTTATCCAAAACCACTTTTGTCGATGGGGTGGGAGTGGTGTGGTCAAGTCACATGGTTGTGTGCTTTGCCCACCCAAGTTCAAATCCCCGAGGCATGATCCTCCTCGTAGGTAGTTTCACCGTTGGAGGTGGCTTCTCTACTCGTGCTAACATTGGTGGTTACTCCTCACTGCTGATGTTGGTGGCTCTCCTCTCATTGCTGACATTGGTGGCTGCTTCACTCACTGTTGATGCTCTCATTCCTGTCACCTCTGGTGGTTGTTCCACTTGCTGCTGATTCTGGTGGTTGCTCCTCTCGCTACTGATGCTAGTGGTTATTCCTCTTGCTCCATTCACTGATAGTTGTCCCACTCGCTGCGGCCGTTGTCGTTGGTCGCTGCATCTTCACTATGGTTTCATGGTTGCTCCAATTGGGTTCCTAAATAGTGGTCCCCTTCATTGTAACCAGGTTGTGGTTCCTCTCAAGAAAAATCCTCAATTGTACAAGGATGTGGGTCCTTTCAAACACCCTCAATTTACCCTCAATCCAAAAAAACAATCTGGACAACTTACCAAATGTTTTGACTTAGCAACAATATCTTTGAGCTTGAGTAAGAAATAAAACAATAAGGTAAAATTCACATTTTGGGACAATTTCAATGATCCATGGAATTCCTCTCCCTCCTTTTGGGCCCCAAAATATAACACTTAGCAATTTTTTGGGTTAAATGGGGTAAATCATAAGTAAATCAACTAAATAAGCCTTTGGAGGAATAAGAGGAATTGTTTCCATGTTCCTCACATTCTTCGCATTACCACATCAACCACAGGAAGAATTGGGGGCAATTTAGTTAGTTGGATCAAGTCTACATGGTAGGGATGAAAGCTGTTCCACGGGGGCTTCAGTTCTCAGGGCGGCCAAGATAATCGACCATGGAAACAAAGTGGGGGTAGGGTGAATGAGATGATGGCGAGGTGGATAAGTCAGGCCCCGCAATCACACTAAACATAGTTACACCCTTCCTCAAGTACATGCCTAGTTAATTTATTTGACCAGTGGAAAATTTGATTAAAGTGGCTTGTCACAATCCATGAGGTACTCAACCCTGTTGCTCCTATGCCTTGTAATTATGCATGGCCATAGCTTCGTCCCTATAATTCCAAATCTTAGAAAATTATACTTGGTAGAAAAGTATCATCTTGAACTTAAGTTTTGCATCATGAAACTCAGAGGTTGGTGGATTTAGGTGGGTGAATAAGGAAAATTTTCTCCTAACATTTAAAAGTGCAGATCCAGGTAGCTAAACCACCAGATTTGATGGAGTATGGTGACCATTCCTTTTCTTACAAGAAATATGACGTGGGGAAATGGTATTACGGGGGTAAAATTGTTCCCATTTGTATAGGTTGGAACCTCTCGAATAAAAGGTATTCATGTCAAAGTGTTTGCACAAGTATTTTTGAGTTGTAGGCCTCAAATTTAGACTTCGTAATGGTTTGTGCCTCTTTCCTTCATTGTAATGGATTGTGCATCCTTATAAGGCAATAAAATTCATTTTTTTGGCTATTCCATGTCCTAGCTTGTGTTTTATTGCACTTTATTTCTGTCCATCTAATTACAAGTATGTTTTATATGTTTTACCACTTTTCAGGGTTTGTTTCTGTTGTGCTTTTCCTAGAAAGTGGAAGATAAGGTGTTGTTTTGATCTGTGACACTCATGTATGCCCTCTTCATCATCATTTCATTCCATAGCTCCCTTGTTGACAGTGGATTTCCCCTTTTTCTTGGTGCTATCACCTTTATTAGCTTAGGATTTCCATTTTCATGCATCTATCTCCTCCCTTGGTCCCTTGGATTGTTAGAGTAGGATTAGATAGTTGTATTTCTAGTAGTAGGAGTAGTCCAGCATTAGGAATAGGTAGAGGAACCAACATTCTCTAGAGGTTTTCCTTAAGCAGTAAGGTTCCACACTTAGAGACAATCCCATGTTACCAAATAAAACTGGTTTCTCATTCATGACAAATGAAAGGGATTTTTTTGGTGATAACAATTATGAAACAATTAGAGAAAACATTTGTGTAAATCTCCCTCATGGAGTTTCTTAAAACATCACATGTGCTTTAAGATCCTTACTCATGAACTCCATGATGCACATGTTCATAAGGATATCAACACCTAATAATTCCAAGCCTTGATTGCAAATATATCTCCTAATAGTATAATCCTATCATTTTTTCTTCATGACCTTTTGAATCCAAATATAAAAAACAATGATTCCTTATATCTGGAAGAATTCATAACTCATCATAAAATTAAAAGAGTGCTTACAGATAATAGAGCAACATTGAATATTTTCTCTATGAATTTGTTAATATTCCTTGGTTATAATGTGGAAATTTTGGGAAATAACATCATCATTATTCATGTCTATGATAATAGTGCAAGAAAGTCCTTTGGAATAATCACATTATCCTTAAAATTTGGACCGCAAACATCAAATATTTGTTTTCATGTCATGGATGTTGAAAAATATTATAACATTATCCTTGGTCTCCTATAGATCCATGCCATGCAAGCCATTCCTTCCACATTCCACTAGTGTATTAAATTCCCTCATGAAGATAAAAATTCACTTTACTCCTTGACATAATCTAGATCCGTTAGGGCATCCAAATGCTTCACTAGGGAAAATCAAGCAGTCTAGAACACTTCTTTATCATTTTTCACTGATCTACACACATCTACTATCTTTAAAATGCTATTACTTCATAATAACACTTTAAAGAGGGGAAAATGTAGACACCCTAAAATACCCATTACACATTATAACATCCAAAAATAATATTAAATCCATTATTCACCCATATCCCACTTCTAGAATTAATTTAATTAATTCTATTACACTCACTATACACTATACACCCCTTTGGATAATTTAATTAGCTATTTAAATAAATAAAAATCAATTATCTACTCACCCTCCACTCATCTTCACTTCACTAGCCAACTCACTCAAGTTGACTAGTCACTCCACTCAAGTTCTATAATCCTAAAAACATGGAAGCAAATATGCACATATAATTTGGAATAATTCAAGAGCCAATTAATTTGAAATAAAGCCTTTTATTTATTTCTCATTCAAAGAGCCAACTACACAAAATAAATCAACCATGCTAAATAAGGAAAATGAAATCAATAGTCTGCATAAACTCAGTCAATTCTACCTTCCTCAATCCATGAATTCTTCTACATCTATAAATAAGAAGCTTCATTCCTCTCAAATCATCATTAGAAGCTTGAGGAATTTGTATTGTTACTCTATCAAATTTCCATTGGAAATCACTCTTGCACATTGTTATGATGTCCAATTGATCACCAAATCAATCATCAATCAACCATCATTTCTCATAGTTTGGATTCACTTCCATTCAGAATATTTTGGAGCATCCACAAATAAAAAGAATCAATCTCTCATCCAGATCCAACAAGAGTGTCACTCGACCCCACTCTTTAGTTGGTCCAATCTAAGGTTGCAAGGAACTTATTTGATAAATGTTTGCACTTTTTTTTGCTATTTCTTTCTTTCTCTTTTTGCATTTTCTCTTGTATACACTCCCCACCCTCAATCTTCTATGACACATGCCACATATCACCCATAAATTATACATGCACATCTATTGAATCTACTCACGAGTTATAGGGCCTATGTATCCTTCACCTTTTGAGTATTGTGGGCCTTTGTATGGGGATATTATTCAGTAGATATAGTGTTACCTATTTTATTGTACATTGATATTTTAAAAAGATTGAAAAAACATTCAAATTATGTAATACAAAAATGAGGATCTATTCTAGTTTGATTGGCTAGTTTATTGCTTTATACATATTGTTTTTCACATTTATTTGATATAAAACATATATTGTATTTACACACATGCATTCACATGGTATCTTGATCTTGATGTAGGACATTCACATATTGTTACATGATGATAGGATTTGGTTTGGTTCCATACACTAATATTTTGAGGGCATCATTTCACATTATACATGTGCTTTTGTTTGATTATATGTTAATTTACACCTTCTTCACCATGTTTTATTACATACATAGTGTTTATTAATACCTATTGTGTTCAGATGATTAACACACGTGTATTGTGCAATGCTAACCTATCTTCATATTTTTCTTATCACTATTAATATGTACTATACTTGTTTCATATAATATTTTCACTACTTGTTTATATGGATTGCTTCCTTACTTTCTTACTACATGGTTGAATTGATTGTATTGCATGACTACAATATAATGATTTTTTTCTTGATATGACCTAAGTACCTTATTTGTCTTGTGACACAATGGGTGTTGCATGTTTTTGGATCTATGCCTATATTGTGTATGGAATTATTTTTATAACCGTGGCACATTGTGTCTCCTACTATGATTATCTTGTGATACCATGGGTGTCCCATGTTTATGGCTCTATTACTATATTACATGTATACATTTACTTTTATGATTATTACACATCATGCCTCCTACTACGATTTTCTTATGACATTATGGGTGTCTCATGTTTGTGGATTTATAATTAAATATGAATTTCTTCTATACTATATGGGTTAATTATATTTACACTATTGCTTGAGACATGCTTGTTGTTATGATGTTTATATATGTGTCATACTATGGATTATAACATGCTTAATACTTTTATCCATTATTTCTATTTTATTTACATATGCATTTTTCTTCTTATATATTGCATGTTACTTTTTCTCTATGCCACGATTGCCACCATGCACAACCACATCTATAAGTACATGTTCTTTGAAAAGAGGTATGGATGACCTTACAGATCCATTTCCCAATGATACCTTGCTCTCATAATAATATATGGGCACCATACCTCATTAAAATTGGTTGTTGAGCTACCATGTATTGCGTTCTTTAATGTTGGAAACATATTTTTGTTCATTGTGTCAAGCCGGTAGCATTTTTCTCAATGTCAACCAAGAAATATTTGGCCCAATATCGATCGGGAATAAGTCGATTAATGTTATCCAGAACAAGTCAGCCCAATGTTGGCACTGGAACAATTCATCCCAATGTCTTCCGAGAACAATCAAACAATCAACTCAATGTTGGTCGGGAATAAGTCTGCCCAATGTTGGTTGGGAAAAATTCAGCCCAATGTCAGCCAGGAACAATTTGGCCCAATATCAGATGGGAACAAGTTGAACCAATGTTAGGTAGGAACAATTTTCTTGGTGTTGGTCGGGACCGAATCTCTGCAAATCACGCTTTTTCCAATTTCTTCTCCAAGACCCCATTATACTTCCTAAGTCCAAATTTTGGAAGTGGATCAAATTTTCAAGGGGTACAAAATTAGATAATAGTTTGGCGACTCATGGGGTAATTTGCCCACTATATTGAAGAGATCGAGTGGCCTTGAAGAGTCTATCGATTATGGATTCAGCCTAAAAATCTAAAAACTAATCGAACTTGAAACTCTACCCCAACTCATACCTCTCTAAAATCCTCCATGAAACCTATACAAAACCATGCCATCCAAAAGTATGAAAAAAACATAGAGCACTTAGGGAATTTAAACCTAAACTACCAATAAGACAATGTGCTAACAACACTTAGAGAAATTGAAAACTAATCTATTATATGCAAGATGAAATGAAACAACCTAATGGGAATACTTGAGATAAATCCCATTGACTAGGATCTGTAATGCATTTTCACTAAGTTCTAATAGCTCAAAATAATTATCCTCTTTGAAAGAGCTAATAATAAATGGACCACTCCCGATTGCATTAAATTTTGAGTGTCTCCTTGGTTTAGCTCTTTCTATATCCCATTTCAAGACCAGATCACCAAATTTGAATATCTGTGTCCTGTCCCTTTTATCAAACCACTGTTTGGTTGATTTTTGATCTTCTCTAACTAACCTGATCATGGCAGAATTTCTTAATTCTTCAAGCTCAACCAGATTATTCTATTCGACATCTCTTTGATCTGTACCCTCAAATTCCAATTGCTAGGCTAATTCAAGTGAAGGTAGTTTAAGTGATAAAGGAATCTTGACTTCTTTTCCATAGACAAGTTTATAAGGGAAGTACTAATTTATTTCTTCATTATGATCTTGTCAGCCCAAAGAGAATTTCTCACCTTTATATTCCACTACCTTTGATTGATATCCATTGCTCTCTTTATGATCCTAATCAAGTTCTTGTTAGTGGATTATGCCAAACCATTACCTTAAGGGTAATAGTTGGAAGAAGTCTTCAAATAAATTTTGAGTCTAAGAGCCCAATCTAAAATTTTAGATCTTAAGAAATCCTTTACATTATTAGAGATGATAGTTTGAGGGATACTAAACCTTTTCACAATGTCTTCAAGGAAATCCAATATAACTAGTTTAGTTTCTTCCTTGAGTGACACAACCTCTGTTCACCTAGTGAAATAATTTATTGTTGTCAAAACCCATTTGTGACCAGCACTTGATGGAGGGTTGATCATGCCAATGAAATCAAGACCCCATTGGAAAAATGGATGATTTTATTAAATTGGATGAAGTGGAAGTGTAGCCAAACTTTTATTACCAATGAAGAAAGCACATTCCTGCATTTTTGACCCATTTGTGAGCATCAACAAATAGTGTGGGAAATAAGTAACCTGCTTTTATAATTTTCATTGCAATGGATTTGGCAGAGAAATTTCCACTAGAGAAACCATCATGGAATTCTATCAAAACCTTGTCTACTTGTTCACCTTCAATACACCTCAGAAAACCCCATTAATGTTTCTTTTGAATAAAAACCCATCAATTAATGCATAAGGAATGGACTACATCCTCAAATGTCTTATTTTAGTCTTTTTAGGCCAAGAGGATATGCACCAATCAAGATATGATTATTAACTACATTTCCTTCATCCTGCTGAATTTCACCATCATGTGAAGATTCCTCATTCATGAAAAGGAGGTTTCTTGGTCATTCTTGAGCATCCAAAGAAAGCTGCTCACAAAGTTATCTACCTCTTACCTACTTTATGGCCTTAATAGTCACATCATATTCCATAATTTTGGTCACCCATCCAACTCTTTTTCACTAATTTATGTGCCCTTAATAAAGTCTCTCACACTAGAATGCGAGACTAGAAATTTCATATGATTAGTGGAAAACATACTTTTAAATTTATTTAGATCCCTCATGATAGAAAAGACATGTTTTTCAATGTGATTTTAATTCAATTCATGATACTTCAAAGTGTTTGACTGAAGAAAGCCACTAGTTTTTCCAATCCTTGATGATTTTGCCGAATCAGAACAACAACAATGCTAGATTCAACTCCATATGCATACATGATGAAATCCTTAGCATAGTTAGGATTAACAAGTGTAGGAGCTTGAGAAATTTCCTACTTAATCTTGGAAAATATTTCCTTCCTTCAGTTTCCATCTAAAAATGAATCCTTTTTCAACATTAGAGTGATAGGCCTAACTAATCCTACAAAATTAGGAATGAATCTCTAACAAAGTTAATATTTCTGAGGAATGATTGCAATGATTTATTTTGAGTTAGAAATGAGAGAGACAAGATGGCTAAGATTATTTCTAGGTCAATGGAAATGCCCTCCTTAGAAACAATACACCCCAAAAAGCTTACCCTAGGGACTGCAAAGTTACATTTCCCATATTCCCTACATTTGTCAAATACATTTTGAAGATGGCTGATATGATATTTACTTTGTTGTGAGAAAATGGTGATATCATCTAAATAGACAAGTATGAATTCATTGATATACCCTTTGAAAGCAATTTCCATTGCTCTTTGGAATATGGCACTTGCATTTGATAAACCAAAAGGCATTTTCTAATAAGGATATCTTTCCCATTTGGTTGTAAATATAGTCTTGTACTGATCCTCCACCCTAACCTTGATGTGATTGAAACCTGAGTATCCATCAAACATAGATAACCTTTCATCTCCTGCCACAGTTTACAAAATTTTCTCCATAGAAGGTAGAGGATTACGATCCTTTGGGGAGGCTTTTTTCAAATTTTTGAAATCAACACAAAGTCTGATCTCTCTGTTCTTCTTCCTTACCGGGACAAGATTTGTCACCTAGGTAGAGTATTTGATAGGAATTTTTTTTTCCTCAATTAGTTTGGATAACTCCTTCCTCATGAGGGGATCTATCTTAGGATTAACCGGTCTTTTCTTTTGTCTAATTAGCTTGGCATTAGGATCAATATCAATGGAATGTTGGACAATGATTAGATTAAACCCTTTAAGGTCTTCATAACCCCATAAACATACATCATTAAGCTTTTGACACAAGGAGATAAAAGCTTTCTTTTAATTTTCATCACATACCTTTCCAAGTAGAAGTTCCTTGCCTTAGGAAATGGTGGCTGGTTGAAAGTCTTCTTGTCTTGCTATTATTTTCTTCTCTTCACCTTTGAATTCATCATCAGGACTGAAAATATGCTCCAAGGTGACCAATCCTTTTGGATTTTTTTGTCTTTAGCTGAATAATTTGATCACCATAGTTTTCATGCAAATTAGATTGCATTTTTGAAGAAAAATCAGCTTCATTCTGGATGAATTGAATAATTTTTTCATCACTTTCAAATACTTTCCAACTAGTTTCATTATCTAGAATGGATGGTCTAACCACTACCTTGATGTGTTGCATATTTCCTTTAACAAGATCCTCAACATGTGAGAATTTTGAAACAAGGTCTATTTCTTTGCTTGATTTTCCTTGGCACCACTTGCAAATTAAGAGCATCAAAACTCTCTAGAAGATCCCAAAATATGTGTTTATAAGCTTTTAAAAGCTTATTCTTGGTGGCACACTTCCTCTAACTTGGTGGATGACCAATTCAGTATCCCCAAATATTTACAATTTTTTTATTCCCCTCTTTCTAGCAATTAGAAGACCATACACTAATGCATCATAATCTACTACATTTTTGAACATGCAAACTAAAATCTATGAGCAAAGAAACATTTCTCGTTCATCAGAGAAATTTATAAAACACCTACCCCAAATCCATTTATACTTCTAAATTCATCAAGGAACATTTTCCACAGTATCAAAGCATTATTATTTTCTTTCTTGAGTGGTGTAGGTAAAGTAGACTCTTCTTCAAGAATGCAATATGTTCCAAGTCTAGTTTCTAAGGTTGTGTCATAAGGATCAAACTCATAATGTTCCTTGGCCCATTCATATAATAAAATATCAGGTATTGAAGGAGGAATATGATGCTCTTCTAAAATTGATTCTTGTTCATGCTTATCTTGTATAAGAAAATTTTATTGGAGAGGAGTGGGATCATAAGACTCAATATGGTAAGAAAATATAGGCTCATCTTGTATGGTAAATATTGTACCATATCTAGTCCTTAGGAGCATATGAGTCCAATCTAAAGATAAGTAGCCACCTACTTTGGTAGTGAAATCTCTTGATAAGAAAATGGAAAACATGGGAGGAAATTTAATTACTGATATATTATGAGTTATGGTTAGACTTAGACAAACATGAAGGGTTAACTCAAGATATTTTATCACCCCTAGGACACTAATGGTTGAATTGTCAAGTTGCAAGACACCTTTAGAAACAGGACTATACTTAAGACCTAGAATATCAACAATATTTTTGGACATTACATAAGTACTAGCCTCTGAATCAATCATGCAATTATGAACCAAATATTTTCCCATAAATAAGGACATATTTTTTAAAGATAAGATAAAAGAGTTTGGTTTTAGACTGGGGACCAAAAATCCCTATACAAAATGAATCCATTTCAGACAAAAATGAACAAAGATCCATGGTGGCAAAGTCAAAACAACTTGACGACTGTGTTTCCACAAAACAAAGCCAAACTCCATAAGAGTTTGCATATTAAACAATATATTTTTTCCAAAACACCACAAAGGAGAAAAAGAAACAGAAAGAAAAGGTCAGCCAACAACCAACAATTAGTTCCCTATGGCTTTGTTGCGAGCCCGGTACTTGGCCCACCATATTTCCTACCAGCCACCTTAATGATGAAACAATTAGGGCATTTTTCTTCCTTTTTCTTGGTCTCAGGTATCCTCTTTAGCCTCCTCCTTGTATTTGATCTAGAAGATGTTGTAACCATGCCAGGAACTCTCGGCATTATCTCAAGCCTCACTGCATCAAAAGTGTTAAGCATAAGTTGCATGTTGGGTTTGGTCCTCCATGGTAACCCGATCCCGCAATAAGGAAATCCTTTGTTCTTGCATTACATAATCTACCTGAATACCCCTTATAGTCCTATTTTGAGATTCAATCCTGTGATGGCAATCTTTCAGTCCTGGATGAGGTTCTTGTTAATAGTGAGGATGGTATCCACTTTGTAGATTCATATCTCATCAATCTAGCCTCCCGAGTCAGCAAAAATATTGATCCATTTTACTAGTAATTTCATCCAAATTATGAATCCCCTTCTTCAAGTTACACAAGGCATCGAAATACCCTTGGAAGGATCAATTTCTTTCTTTTTTCTTATATGATTGAGACAAGATGCCAGGTCTCCTGATCAGAGTTAGGGTTGTTGGTATGACTCAATTAGGTGGGAATAACAAGCTTGATTCTTTGAACAAGCAATAGAATCATACTGATGGAGGGATATGTCTGCCTCATTATTTTTAAAACCATCAATAATAGAAAGCAACAACCTATAAAGGAAATAAGCTAAGCTCATAATTTGGTCTATGTGAAAGAAATTCAACATTGAGAGATTGTGAGAGAAGATATTATAGAAATTTCCCTCTAAGGTCAAATATTTCATGACCAATAATCAGACATTGGCCCATTTATCAGAAAGAAGGTGTGAGCTATACCATCATCATAGGCAACAATGTTCTCCCCAACTTAAAAAAAAGTAGCAATTTCATGTTTTTTCCGAGTTTTATCTTTGTAAATTTTGAGGCCATTAGTTTTTAACCCGTAATCTCAGAAATAGCTTCCTCAAAAACCCCAATTTGGAACCCTATAAAACCGAAACCCCCATCAATCCATGCATTAACAAAGTCCACATAAAGAGAAGGATCATTACCTTTTAGCTGATGTATGTACTTGGTGAAACCACCTTTGTGCAACAACTTCCATAATGCATTGTTGTTTTTAAGATGGAGAAAAGTGGTAGGTTCATTGTGGACCCTATCTCCTCCCATGGATCCTTTAGTGTTTCCTTCTTCAAACCCACAAACACCCAATTCCGTCTTGAAAAAATTGAGAAAAAAACAAGTGAAAATATGGCAAGTTTTCCAAAAATAAAAGTCCTTTCAAAAGCCCAAGTGTGAGAGCTAATGGGTTCATAATTACTTGGCCTCCTAATTTTTGTCTACATTAATGAGATTATTGATATAACCCCAGGGGATACGTGTCCCTAGCCACATCACCAAATCTGCCATGTCAGTACCTTTATTGGCCAATGCATACGCAAGCCTATTTCCAGCTCGGCAAGTATGAAGGAACTCCACATGATCAAATAACACGAGGATTCCAAGAGCCTCTATGATTAATTTATTGAGATTTCATACACATTTTCTATAATCCTTGAGATAATTAATCACGCACATGGAATCACCTTCAATGATGATGGTTTTTAAAACCAAGTCTCTACACATCCTAACACCCCATAACATAGCCCTCACCTCAAAAACATTGTTGGAATGATTACCAATGGGCCCCGCATAAGCACCAATGCATATTCCATTTTTATCACATACCAAACCCCCTCCATCCGCCACATTGGCCTTCAAATGTGCCGAATCATCAAAATTAAGCTTGAAGCTTCGATCAGGTGGTTTATCCCATTTGAAATTTTGGTAAAAATTCTTCTTCACAGGACTATTAGGAATGAGATCCATGCTCCTAAGGATGCATTTTTCCCACTCCAGATACCCTTTGGCCTATTTTTGATTTAAAATTTGATTATTGTCTTTTAGATCCTACTTCACTTTTTTAATCACCTTCTCCAACTTTGACACCTTGTTCTTGAAGATCTTGTTATTACGTTCAAGCTATATTCCCCACAACGCATGAGGTAGAGCCAGTTTCCACATTTCTTTGACTAAGGTGTTCTGGAAGTTGAAACTTCATGGAAAAGAAATAGGTCCACTTCCCTTGGGAGAACCATATGCACCTTGAAGATTCCCAAAACTTCAGTAAGGACTTGAAAAGAGAAGGGGCATTCCAAAAATAAATGCTTAATAGATTCGTTGTTGCCTTTGCATAACCCACATATGTTAATAATGATCATTCCTCTTCTTATAAGCCTATCCACCATTAAGATCTTCCCTTTGACAACTTCCCAAAATAATATATTAATTTTGGGAATAAGGTTCTTATTCCATACTTTCCTCCAAATCAGATTAGGTTCCAAGTTCATGGGGGATGTGGAAATCCTTCAGTTTCTTGTTTAATTCATGAAAGGGTTGGAAATCCCCATTAAAGTGAGGGGGAGGGAGGATGGGAATCCACTTCCTCTCAACATCCCAATAGTTGTAGACAAGATCTCCCTGTTCCTATATAAAAAAATTCTAGAGCTCGCTCCATGGCTCACTTGTAATTAGGGCTTCATCCTCAATTCATGGGTCCTCCCATAATTTTATTTTAGATCCATCTCCAAGGTTCCACTTGCATCCTTTAGTTAGTATCTTTCTAGTTTGACACAGGTTATTCTAGAAGATAGATCCTCTAGGAATCTCCATATCAGAGAAGAGATCCGGTGGTTATGTAAAAGGTCCACAAATATTTCACTTTCAGAATTTTCACCCAGATACCATCCTCTTTGTGAAGTCTCCAGCCCACCTTGGCTATGAGGGTTTGGTTCATGAGTTGAATGTTATTTAAACCAAGACCACCCCTATCCTTTGGTTGAGTAACTTTCTCCCATGTAACCAGAGGTATTCTATTTTTATCCTTTGAACCACCCAAAGAAACTGTTTCAATTCCTATAATAGCTTTCTTAACTCGCCTAGAAGGATGAAGATGGACATGATGTAGTTATCAATGCCTTATAAGAAACTTTGAAGAAGTTGGGCCTTCCCATCTTGAGAGAGAAAGGAACCTTTTCAGAAGCCAATTTTTTTATGAAATCTCTCTATTAACTTATTCCATCCTCCTTCATCAAGTTTTTTCCACAAAGATGCATTCCTAGATAATTATCCTAAGGTTCTTCATCTTACATCCCAGAATGTTGTCCAATCTATTCTATTTTTCCTCCCCTACATTAATGAAGAAACATGAAATTTTTCTCAAGTTTATTCTTTGTCCCGTGACCCTTTCATACTGCTTGGTGATACCTTTAATGGTCCTAGATTCTTGAACAAAATCTTGACCCAAAAGGACCATATCATCAAAAATTGTTATAGGAATTGATTTTCAAATCCATTAACCACTTTAATACCTTCCATAGTATCCTCATCCCGAGCCTTAGAGCATAGTCTACTCAAATTTTTAGCAACAATAATATACAATAAGGAGATAGAATATCCCTTATCTCAATCCCCTTTTAGCTTTGAAGAAGCCATTAGGTTTCCTATTAATAATGACAAAGAAGCTTGGTTCTTTAGTACAATCTTGGATCATTTTAATAAAGTTAGGATGATATCCCAACCACAAGAGAAGGGAGTATAAGAATTGCTAAGATATTCAGTCATAGGATTTCTGCATGTCCAACTTCACAATCATAGCCTCCCTCCTTGAGAGCTCCACTGAATGGATTGTTTCATGGATAGTGATAACGTTATCTAGTATTTGTCTAGTAGGGAAGAAGGAACCTTGATTAGGAGATATGAAATTGCTAAGAGACTCCCTTAATCTAAAATATAACAACTTAGAAATGAGCTTATAAAATTTATTCGTATAGATCGATGGGTCTAAAGTCCCCAAATCCTTAGCACCAGTATTTTTAGGAATGAGAGAAATAAAGGTGTGATCTATTTATGTGAATAAACTACTAGAATGAAAAAATCTTGAACAAAAAAAAAACACCCAAGTCTTCACGATATCCCAATACAATTGAAAAATGAATGTAGGGTAACCATCGTGACGAAGGATTTTTTCCCTTCCATGACATCAAGGATAGATTTAAAATACTCTTCGGAGGGGATTTCTATGAGTTCATTATTCTCAGCTTGACTGATAGCAAGTTTAAAAATATTGAAGATCGCATCCCTAGAAATATCATCAACATGAATATCTTCAACAAATAAGTTTCTGAAGAAGGAAACAATGGTAGAAGAGATGTCTTTGTCCTCGTAGCCAAATCCCCATTTAATTTTTTTATTTCTTGGATTATAACCTTATTATCCTTGATAGTAGTATAAATGAGGAAACATTTGGTATTCCTATCCCCTCTTTAAGCCAAGTGATCCTCAATTTCTGCTTCCAATAAATCTCTTCTCTATGCAAAATATTGTGATATTCAACAAGAAGTTATTTCTCTTTTGATTTATCCTCAGAACTCCATCCTCCTTGTTCCATAACTTCTTCCATGGCCCTAAGATCCTCTGCTATTCTACTTTTTGGAGAAAGATATTTCCAAAAATTTCCTTATTCCAAATTTTGAGATTAGCTTTAATATTTCTAAGTTTGGCAGTCACTCGAACATACTAAAACCTTTAACTTCTATGTTCCACCATTCTTCAATATTTTGTTCCAAATCTGGATGAGTGGTCCACATTTTTTTGAACCTAAAGGTTCTTCCAATAGGTTGCTCTCTAACATTGGTTTTGAGAATCAGAGAGTTGTGGTTCAATCCAATACAGGCCAGGGAGGATAAAGTGTATTGTTGCTCCTAAATCCATTAGGTATTGACAAAGAAACAATCCAATCTGATTTAAATAAGATTATCACCCTCCTACCTATTGGACCAAGTGAATTTAGAGCCACTAAGATTCAAATTTATTAGAGCGTTTCAACCCAAAAATTTTCCCAAGTCCTCCATGATTTCAATATAAACATTGAATCCTCCTTTATTTTATGAAGGAATAAGGGGTGTATTAAAGTCTCCTCCTATTATCCAATTCAAATCACTAAACATCCTTCTGAAAGTGGTCAGTTCCTCCCAAAGCATCCTTCTACTAGTAGTAGTGTTGGGAGCATAAATGTTAGAGAGAATAATTTTTTCTGGAACTCACTTCCATAAAACAAATAGCTATATGATGATAACTATTGATGACAGGAAATCCTTCCAAGATTCTCTTTTGCCACATGCACAATAACCCTCCAAAAGCCACAACTGAGGATTGAAAATAAAACCAACTTCCTTCCGAAAGAAGTGTTAATGCAAAATTACAACACCCCTAATTGCTTGTGATTTTGTGTACGAGGCAACCAATGCAACCTGCATAACATGGGATTATCCTACAGTGTGGGACCTTGCAAGTAGGATAATCCTCCGAGAGAAATCTGAATTCTTCCTCTAACCTAGTGCCAACTTCTCCAAAGTGAAGAGAATGGAAAGCTAAACTAACCATATTCTAATGCTTTCCAAGGAGACAGATAGAAAGATGCATGAAATAAAACTACTCTAGTGAAGGTGATGCACCAAGAAAGGATTGGAAAATCCTAGTGAGTAAGAAATAGGAGAAATTGAGAAGGAGAGGGCTGGTAAAAAAGCCACAGTCTAGGACAAAATTAATTCCATATATTCATAAAGCACAACAAATTATGGGCCCTACAAAGAGACAAATATATGCACAATATACTTATAAATGTAATGAAAGACAGAAGATTCAACTCATACAAGTTAGGGTGAAAATGGCCAAAAACATGAATTTTATTGCTCAGAAACATGCACAATCCATCATACCATAAGCACAAGACAAAATCTTTTACAATAAGCCCAAATTCGAGGCCTTTAGCTCATAATAGCTCTGGAACAATTTTGACAGAGTTATTTTTCCTTTTGGAAAAATCCCCTCAAAATGAGGTGAATTTTACAATATATAGGGAAAAAGGGGGTTACCAACCGACAAGATGCATTAAAGAGGTATGGGAAACCATCCATTTTGGTACTTTTCCTACACGGGCGGTCATGGGTGCCATGCCTCATTAATTTGGGTTATTGGGATGTCATTCATTCACCTACCCTCGTGAGGCTTATAACCTATCCATCCATGTCGTACAATTGTAAGCTGACCATCCTGTGTGTCATGCAAATGTGAGGGGTGCTATGGGCATCAAAACTATCCGTACACATCAAAAATGTGACCCAACTAGCCCCCAAGCATCAACCCCACCAACCAACCCGTGCATCTAAGCCCATGACTCGTCCAAACCCCAAGCATCCAACCGCCATCCGTCAAACCCCTGCATCCAACCCCATGACCCATCCATCCTATCCATACCATCTAACTTGGGTGTCATACAAGTGTGACGGTGTGACGAGCATCAAAAATGATCGTACGCATCAAAAAATGTAACCCGAGAAACCCCAGGCATCCAATCCCTAGTTTTCCAACCCCCGGGCATCCAACCCCATGACCCATCTATCCCAGCCATACTGCCCAAGCTGGGTGTCATGCAAGTGTGATGGGTGTGATGAACATCAAAAACTAATCGTACGAGTAAAAAAATGTGACCTGACCAACCCCCAGGTGTCCAATCCCATGACCCATCCATCCTAGCCATACCATCCAACCTAGGTGTCATGCAAGTGTGATGGGTGTGACGGGCATCAAAAACTAATTGTACACGTAAAAAATGTGTCTTGACCAACCCCTAGCCATCTAACCTATCCGACCAACCTCGGGAGGCCAACTTCCGAAGGCGATACCTTGAGCTCACAAATGAGTTTTCGGGTAAATTTTATATGATTTCGCATGGAAAAAACCCATGGAATTTAATGGTGGTAGTATAAAGATAAAATTTTTAATTTATCACCTTGAAAAGACTCCTTCCTTCTTGGGATTACTTGGTTGTGTGCGGAAGAATGAACTTCCTTCGAAGTGCATGATGCTTCAAGATGTCTCATCTTTTCCACCATGTAAGGCATGGAAAATGAATTCCATAGGAAATTTGTTGGACTTATAATTCTTGACATGGCTAGCATAATATTCTGTTGAATCTCAGGTCCTCTTTCACACTATAAACTCCTTAAGGCCCAAAACCTACTTCTGATGGATGGCCCCAAGACCTCCGAAACTTCCCTGAATAATTTGAAATGCTTCCAAAACTTGAAAACCCAATTGTATCATTCCATATTGATTCATGAATCATTATCCAGTTCTCAACCCATCCTCCCAAGTTGTCTATTTTACCAGGGGTAAAAATAGATAACAATTGGTGACTTTGCAGGATGATCTGCCTGCTTGATCTTGAAGACCAATGACCTTAGGGGATCCATTGGGCATGGAGTCATATTGATTTCTAGAACTATCCTGTCACTTGAAAAATCTATCTTCCAACCTCTGGGGTGCTACTAGATATTTTCATTTCAAAAGAAACCCCTGGTTGAGGATCTGGTTGCTTCGTCACCAAAATTTTCTTGAAACTGGAAAGTGCAAGAGAAACAAGGGCACAACTATGTACAAACACAAAATTTCATACACATTCCAAATAGAATATGTAGAGAGTGCACAAACACTTATTACAAAATAAACCTAAACTAAAACAAGGCGATGTGCTACAAGCACTTGGAGGAATTACAACTCCTAAAATAATATGTACAAGAAGAAAATTTCACTCAATAACAATGCTTGAGATAGATTCTATTGACTAGAATCTACAGTTCTTCTCCATCGACCTTGATAACTACAAAGCATTATTTTCTTTACAACAAGAAATCATATAAGGGCCACTCCATATTGCATCAAAATTAGAGTTCCTTCCCAAATTTTCCTTGTCTGCATCCCATTTAAGGACAAAATATCCCTCTTGGAAGTTTCTAGCCTTTGCTTTCTTGTCAAATCACCTCTTGATCAATGCTTGATCCTTTTCCATGATGTGCATGGCTTGGTTCCTTGTCTCCTCCAACTCCATGAGCTCTGCATATCTAGCTTCCATGGGTTCAAACTCAGATAGTTCTAACTATTTCATGAGTTCCAATGTGGGTAATTCAAGGGATATAGGCAGCCTTTCCTCCCTTCCATAGAATAACTGTAAGGAGAGTTCCTTGTTGATTTCTTGGGAGTAATCCTATCAACCCACAAGGTTGATTTCAACTTGGCATGCCAAGTTCTCTGGTTCTCTTCTAGAGTTCTCCTTATAATTTTCAAAATATTTTTGTTGGTGGACTCGGCTTTTCCATTACCCTATGGGTAGTAATTTGATGAGGTTCTCAAGTATATCCCATTTTTACTTCCCACTCTATGATCTTGGCACCTAGGAATGCCAAATAATTATCTGATATAATGGTGGCTGGAACTCCGAACCTCATCACTATCCCTTCATAAAAATATAGTATGCTGGCCTCATTTGCTTCTTTGAGTGCAACTACCTCTGTCCACTTGGTGAAATAATCTATGGCTGTGAGGATCCATTTATGGCCTAAGCTAGAATTTTGATTAATCACTCCAATGAAATCCATCCCCATTGCATGAATGGTTCATTTACAGAAATGGGGTGGAGTGGAAGGGCTACTAACCTCTCTTTTCCTGTGAAGAAGGCACTTTTTACACTTCCTAATCCATGCATAACAATCATGAAAAAGGTTAGGCCAATAATAACCTACCTTCATAATTCTAAGACCTGTCACCCTTGTGGCAAAATGGCCACCTATTTCTCCATCATGAAATTCATGTAACACCTTCTTTATCTGATCTACCTTGAGGCACCTTAAGAGGACACCATTTACATATTTCTTGAACAAGATACCATCAACCAATACAAATGGGATACAATGGAGCCTGAAATATATTATTTTGGCCTTGCTTATCCCTCGAGGGTTTTGACATGTTAGAAGAAAATGGATTATATCTTGATTCTAACAAGGATCGGGTGAGGCATCGGCTGATTTCTCTTGATCGTCGCTTAACACCAAAATAGTCTCCCCTTTACCACTTGACTTAGCATGTTGTCTTGAAGCTATCTGCTCACATAATCCCTTCCCTTGACCAGCTTGGTTACCTTAATATCAATTTCATATTCCATGACCTTGGTTACCCAACCAACTCTTTTTTCATTGAGGTCCTTGTTTAAAAGAAAATATTTAACACCAACATGTGTGACTAGTAGATGAATCATATTATTTGACACTAAATGTTTGAACTTCTTCAAACTTCTAATCATGGCAAGGACATGTTTCTCAATGAATGAATATCTTACCTCATAGTCCATAAGGTCTTGGCTAAATAATGCAATAGGTTGCTCCAATCCTTCCTTACTCTGCTAGACTAAGATTGTAGAGATGGTGTTTGAACCACCGAAGGCGTATAGAAATAATTCTTCAGGGAAATCTAGATTAATGAGATTTGGAGCTTGAGATATGGCCTACTTAATAGCCTTAAAACCATCCTTTCCCTCCGCTACCCATTTTAAAGCCAAATTATTTTTCATCATCATCATTAATGGCTTCATAAGAGTGGAAAAATTAGGTACAAACCTCCAAACAAAGTTTATCCTCTCCAAGAAGCTTTGGAGAGAATTCTTATGACTTGGTAATGATAGAGCGCAGATGGCTTCTACCCTCTCTGGATCAATTTTCAGTCCTTCCTTTGACACAATATGGCCCAAAGTTTACCTTCATGTGCCATGAATATGCACTTTTTTGGGTTCAAGGACACTCCAAACCTCCTGTACCTTTGGAAGACCTGTCTAAGGTGAAAGAGGTGACTTTCTAATTTTTAGAAAATATAGTGATGTCATCAAGATATACAAGCACTATTTTATTTAATAGCCCCTTAAATGCCATATCCATTGCTTGTTAAAATGTTGCTCCAGCATTTGATATCCCGAAAGGAATCTTCCTGTATGCATAGGTTCCCCATTTTGTGGTAATTGTTGTCTTGAATTAATCCTCCTCTTTCACCCTAATTTGATTATAGACTGAATAGCCATCTAAGAGGGAGAATATTTCTGAACCAACCACTACCTTCAGAATCGCACCATGGAGGAAGCGAATAGTGATCCTTGAGGGAGGCCCTATTTAAATCCTAAAAATCCATGCACAACGTGATTTCCCCATTCATTTTCCTAACCAACACCATATTTGCCACCCAACTTGAGTGCTTGATCAAGAAAATGATACTCACCTCAATGAGCTTACTCAACTCCTTCTTCATAAGGGGCTTTATATGAGGGTTGATCGAACTTTTTTTTTTCTTGATGGGCTTAGCCTCTAGATGCAACTCAATGGTGTGTTGTGCCAATTTTGGTTTAAAACCCTTTGAATCCCCATAGCTCCATGTGAAGACATTTGGGAATTTCTGGAAAAGTTACACAAGGTCGTGCTTTTCTTGTTTGCTACTCATCTTGCCTATTTGGAGTGTCTTACCTTCTCCAACCAAAATGGGCTCAGAATCCTCCTTTTTCACTTGAAATTTGGCCTTCTCTTTCGGAATTGATCATTTGGGTTGAAAATTGACTCTAAAGTCACTAAACCCTTTGGCAATTTGTTTGTCCACAACTGCACTATTTTCTCTCCGTATTGTTGCTCCAATTTCTCTTGATTTTTGTTGAGAAATCAACCTCATCTAGTAAAAAATTTATGATCTACTGATCATTCTCAAAAACTTGCTAGCTTGTGCTATTATCCAAGATACTGACTGGCCTTACAATGACATAAAAATGTGGTTGTGCTTTATCTCTCTTGATACTATCCACCACATCAAATGTTGCTCCAATTTTTGAGCCTCGTCCTGATTCATTTTTCTTCCGTGGTATGGCTGAATATTGAATGCTTCAAGGTCTTCAATCTGATCCCATACCCGATGCTTATAGGATTTGAGCAGACCATTCTTAGCAGCATGTTTTCCCCTGACTTGGTTCATGATTAACTCACTATCCCCAAACACTTGCAAGTTTTTAATACCTTTCTTTCTTTCCCAATGTAATCCATGGATCAAGGCTTCATACTCAATTGTGTTGTTTGAGCAAGCGAACTGAAAATAGAAAGATGAGTAATATTTTGTACCTTGTGGTGAAACAAGCATAGCTCCCCCTCCAACACCTTGCCTACTCCTTGAGCCATCAAAGAATAGTTTCCATACTTCATTATCATCTTTAGCATCTAGCTTGGTGATACTAGGAAGTGGTGAATTTTCCTCATGCAAATAATAGACCCCTAATTCAGATTCTTCCATTTCCTTGTATGGATCGAAAGCATGTCCCCTCTAAGCCCAATCATCAAGAGTTAGGTTTGGAATGCTGCTAACCTTTGTATTTGTCTCTTGAGCCTCCACGCATTCCTCTTGATCAAATATGGTACAATTTGCATTGATTGGGCCTGGTACATGAGGCTCAATGTGGAAATTTGCAATAGGTTTAGACCGGATTGTAGCCTTAGATCCATACATGATTCTAAATAACATGTGTGACCAATCAACATACAAGTAGCCTCCAATTTTAGTGGTGAAGTCTCTTGATAAAAAAAATTCAAAGAGTGGTGGCAAGTCTATGGTGATACATCTTGCAATCTTGTCACATTGAGACATGCATACAATGTAAGGCTCAACCCTTTGAATAATCCAACTGTTGTTACTGTTGTCCCATCTAATTGTACCACACCTTTAGAAATTACTTCATTAATCCAACTGTTGTTACCATTGTCCCATCCAATTGTACCACACCTTTAGAAATTACTTCATACTAAAGGCACAACTAATCAGCTATTTGTTTTGGCATTACAAAGCTACTTGCTCTGAATCAATCATGTAATTATGTACCAACTTATCTCCAATGATAAATGAGATATAAAATAGTGGGGGCTTCAAATTTTTACCTTTTTGGCCTCCCGATTTCATCCTTGCTGATCTCGCATTGGTGAGTACCTTCTCCTGCTCATTGGATGATTGATTTGATGCCGACCAATTCACCATAGTAGCTTATAGTAGGTTTCTTTATCCTGAGATAGCTAATGAATCCCACATTGAGATGTTTACATTTGTTTTCCTCATCTACTCAATCTTTGTTAAATAGAGATGAGATATCTCTCTGCTGCCCCTTACTTTGCACAATTCTTTCTTACACATGGGATGTTACAACAGGCCCTTGAGCTGGTCTAGAAGGTTGCTTTGGTTGAATTTGCACATTGGGAGCTACATTTTGTCACTGGTACCTTGTTGGGTGATAGAGGGTTGCGAGATCATTTTAATTGGATGTCTGTCCCTCTCCAATATTTCTCTTCTTAGACCATGTATTGGCTGCTACACTTTGAGAAGGGGTTTGATTTATACCACATAAATCTTTAGCATTCCAATTGACAAGGGTGGTCTAATTTGGAGATGCCTCCTGAGTTGCTTCATGATGCTAATTTCCTTTTTGGTTTGTCTCTTGTTCCACACCCATTGTTACCACCATAAAAGCTTGATTAAAAGTGTCATTGAAACACATCGACTAGTTATGAGGTTGATTGCATGGGAGACACCAGTCATATTCTTGATCCACATTATTTTGAGCTGGAACTAAAGCCCTAGATGTTGAAACTGCATTAGGGTTGAAAGGTTGAAATGGTTTGGTAGTTTTAGACTACCCTTGGTTTGGATTTTACTTTGTTTCTTGAGTGAGAGGCATGTTAGGCTGATATGGAGGCCTATTTATTTGATCTTAAGGCTGGTAAGATCCGGAGCTCTGAGCCTTCATACGCCTTTTGATTATCACCAACTCATTCCCCAAATTCTATAATTGCTTCATGACTTCTTGGAGTTCCTTAGAAGTACTAGAAGAAGAGGTAGAATCTTCATTCGAACTCTGATTTCTTGGAGCAAGGATGGGGGATATTGTAGGTGTTTGATTAGGATTAGGATTCCCCATATCCGGATAGAGAGGCATAGGTGCCCTAGATGTAAGTTTACTAGCTTGAATTAGGTGATTCTCATCTCTAATGGCTATGGCATAGGCATCTGGAAGGGTTATTCCTCCCATATATTGTATCATAAAATATATATCAAAATTTAGAGCTTTAAGAAAATAGATAAATGCACCTTGAGCCATTGGTATGATCGTAATTGGGATCCTTTCCCATTGTTCTTTGAAATTTGGAATTGAATTCTATCATTTGCTCAGCCTTCTTCCCTTTTGATTGTAGTCATCTACTCCAAAAGGGATAAGTTGTCAGCCCTCTCCCCAAACTAGCTATATAGGGATGTGCACAATTTATCCCAATTCTAAATTGACCCTACTCCCAAGCCTCTAAACCAATGCAACCATTTTTCTTTGAAAGAAGAAGCCAACAACTTGATCGCAACATCCATCTCGACAATATAATTTATGGAACAAACATGAATGTGGTCAATAGGAGTTGTGTGATTCTCTTGAAGTATGGAATATTCTTTAATCTGCTATCGGGACTAGATTTTATGCATTAAGGGAAAGTGGATTACTTCCCTGAAATTTGCATAGGGGTTTGGAGGTGGCTGATTTGGTGGTTGTAGGTGAGCCATCCTGAGTGGCACGAGAAACCTCGTCGATTGAAGAATGGGTATACCAAGTGGAGGTGTGGATAATGTTCTATTTGGAGGAGATGGAGACCTTTGTACTCTTCTTCCTCTCCTTCCTCTTCCTAGAGATAACTGTAAGTATTCAAAGATACCTTCTTCTCTTGTTCTAGACTAGGTTTGAAATCTTCTCATGAACTTAATAAACTTGGGCTACTGGAACCACTGGATTTGAATGACGAAGTCACTAGATGTGTTTCTGCAAAGCCTCTAAAGGCTGGAAATTCACCAAGACACACACCTAATCTTGATAATACACAAAAATATTGACTTCTATCCCACGGGCGTGCAAAAGCTGTTAATGAAAAATTACAACACCCCTGATTGCTTGTGATTTTGTGTACGAGGCAACCAATGCAACCTGCATAACATGGGATTATCTGTAGTGTGGTACCTTGCAAGTAGGATAATCCTCCAGAGAAATCCGGCTTCTTCCTCTAACCTAGTGCCAACTTCTCCAAAGTGTAGAGAATGGAAAGCTAAACTAACCCTATTCTAATGCTTTCCAAGGAGACATGGATAGAAAGATGCATGAAATAAAACTACTCTAAGTGAAGGTGATGCACCAAGAAAGGATGAGACAATCCTAGTGAGTGAAAAATAGGGAGAAACTAAGAAGGAGAGGGCTAGTAAATAAAGCCACAATCTAGGACAACAATTAATTCCCTATATTCATAAAGCACAACAAACTATGGGCCCTGTAAAGAGATAGATATATGCACAATATACTTATAAATGTAATGGAAGGAAGAAGATGCAATTCATACAAGTTAGGGTGAAAATGGCCACAAAACATGAATTTTATTGCTCAGAAACATGCACAATCCATCATACCATAAGTACAAGACAAAATCTTTTACAATAAGCCCAAATTCGAGGCCTTTAATGACAATAGCTCTGGAACAATTTTGACAGAGTTTTTTCCTTTTGGAAAAATCCCCCTCAAAATGTGGTGAATTTTACAATATATAGGGAAAAAGGGGTTACTAAGCGACAGGATGCATTAAAGAGGTAAGGTAAACCTTCTATTTTGGTACTTTTCCTACATGAGCGAGTCATGGATGTCATGCATCATTAATTGAGGTTATTGGGATGTCATTCATTCACATACCCTCATGAGGCTTATAATTTCCATCCATTTCATACAAGCGTAAGTGACCATCCTGTGTGTTGTGTAAATGTGAGGGATGTGATGGGAAAAAAAACTATCCATATGTGTAAAAATTGTGATGCAACTAGCCCCCAAACATCCCACCCCAACCGACCAACCCCTAGGCATCTAACCCCATAACCCATCCAACCTTGAGGCATCTAACCTCATGACCCATCCATCTTGGCTATACCATCTAACCTAGGTGTTGTGTAAGTGTGACAGTATGACGAGCATCAAAATTGATCATACACGTCAAAAAATGTGACTCGACCAACCCCTAGATGTCCAACCCCATGACCCATCCATCCTAGTTTTACCATCTAACATGGGTATCATGCAATTGTGATGGGTGCAAAAAGCATCAAAAAGTGATCGTATGCATAAAAAAAAATGACCCAACCAACCCCAAGTGTTTAACCCCTAGAATTCTAACCCCATGACCGTCCATCCTGGTCGTACCATCCAAAATGGGTGTCGTGAAAGTATTACGGGTGCTATGGGTGTCAAAAATTGATTATGTACGCATCAAAAAATGTGACATGACCAACTCCCAATCGTCCAACTGTCCGACCAACCTCGAGAGGCCAACTTCGAAGGTAATAACTTGAGGTCCCGGATGAGTTTTCAGTAAAATTTTATATGATTTCACATGAAAAAACCTATTGAATCTAATGGTGGTAGTATAAATATCCAATTTGTACTTTATAACTTCAAAAAGGCTCCTTCATTCTTGGGATTACGGTTGTGTGCGAGAAGAATGAACTTTCTGGGAAGTGCATGATGCTTCAAGATGTCTTGTATTTTCCACCATGTAGGGAATGGAAAATGAACTCCATAGGAACTTTGTCGAACTTAAAATTCTTGACACGAGATATCAAAATATCCTATTGAATCTTAGGCCCTCTTTCACGTTATAAACTCCTTAAATCCCAAAAACCTACTTCTAAAGGATGGCCCTAAGACATCTGAAAATTCCCTAGATCATTTGTAATGCTTGCAAAATTTGAAAACCCAACTATATCATTCCATATTGACTCATGAATCACTTTCAAGTTCTCAACTCATCTTCCCAAGTTGTCTATTTTTTCTTTGATTAATGGTAAAAAAGGGTTAAGGGGACCCTACCCCAATACATATGGAGACAAAGATATTACACTAAAGAAACAAGTAGATCCAGCCTCTTCCAGTGCACAACAAGGAAACAAATAACAAAAAACATAAAAACTTAACCAAGAGATCCCTTCCCATGGGATCTTAAATTCCTTTTAAAGGCGTCGTTTACAATTTTCCCTTTCTTCTTTTGACACACTGTAGTCCATCCCTTTTTGATATTCGGATCTTCATTTTCATTTCTATGAACCGGTATTTCAAAGTCCTCTTTCTCCATAGGAACTTGGAGATCTGTTGAAACTAAAGTTGGAGAGTTTCCATCAAGTGAAGTAGAAGAAAAATGAGGAGCAGGCTCCTCATTCTTAGAGGTTGAATCATCCTCGCTCTCTGAATCCACCTCTGAATCACTATCCAATGGACCTTTAACAACCAACTGACAAGGGTCAGAATTCTTCCACCATGAGGTTCTACTCTTGACAGGTTTCCTCACAACTTGACAATTTGAAGCTAAGTGTCCGAGAGAGAAACAAGTTCTACATTTGAAGGGAAACCCTTCATAGTCTAAATTCTAAATCCAAATCCTGTCCTCCACTTTGAGCTCAATTGATGCAGGGAAATCTACAGAAATATTCAAGTCCACCAATATACAGGCATAGGAGGTGTAGTCGTAGGCCGAAGTCCTTGGGTCAATAGCCAGACATTTACCCAGAGTATTCCCAATTGACACCAAATAATTCCCACTCTAAAACTGGAGGGGAAAATTTGGTAAATAAACCCAAACAGGCTTAACATAGAAAGTTTCAGTCATCGGGTTAAAGAGAGGGAACCAAGGTTTCATTAGCAAAAATGGGATTGAAAATCCCAAACTTTACTAAAAATCTTATCCTTATCAGGTGTTTCAGCAAAGACAATAATGAAGAAACCTCTAGATTGAGGGTAAATTTCCATTTTACCTAACATGAGAGGCCTCTCGATGAGTTGAGATCTAATCATGCAATGTCGGGAGCATGGGGTAGAAATTATTAAATCTGTATATCAATCCATTTTTCTTGAAATAAGTCTCAGATTTCAGAACCTCTGTACCAAAGCGTAACAAAGGAGGATTCTTTACAAAATCCATAGGCTTAGAAGGGATTAGGGAAGTAGATCTAGCAATAGTTGTGAAACTCTGTTTTCCCCTATGAGACTAGGTGAATTCCCTTGTTTATAGCTAGATTTAACAACACGGGCTCCCAAAGCGCAAGATACGGGGGAAGATGATTGGTCGTGATTTTGAGCACAACCTACGACAGAACCTTTCCTAAAGCTACCAATCCACCACATTTTGATCTGATGAATCCTTCCTGTCCAATGTTGACTCCCTCCTTTCTAGTGCCGACTCCATCCTTTCTGGCCCTAGGATTAGGGCAAAAAATGAAAAACAAAGATGCAGACATTATTCCAAGTTGTCTATTTTACCAGGGGGCTAAAAATAGATAACAAAAAGACTGAAATTATTTCATCCTATCCTCATTCATCTTAGCCTCTTGTAACATTATCAAATCATATTTCTCCTTCATTTTAAAATAAAAAAATATCCTATAATTATTGGGATGGTTTCAACCCCTTATATTCCAAGATAAGCAAATCATTTAGAGTGGGGAGGTTTTTTACCTATCTAGAATGGATTTTTATTACCTTCCATGATGTATTTTTGTGTCTCTTTCTCCCCTTTTCCCTTCTCAGAAGGTCTTCCTAGATATGCTCTATTAGCTCCAACATCCGCCTTTGATCTAGTTCTCGGGGTTTGAATCCATTTTGGAGATGGTATAGGAATTGTCTTAGGAACATGGAGATCCGAACTCACTTTGACTAGACTTTCTGTTTCCACTTCCTTAACCTCCTTATTTACTTGTAGATTTTCCTTTAGCTCATTCTCAAAAGATTCAAGGGAATGCTGGACATTCTCCTCCATAGTTGGAATGTCCTAAAATTTTACGTCTAACATTTTGAACATATTGCTTACTAATAATGATTCTTTTGGTGTCTAGAAAACAAAACTTGCATCCAAAGAATCTAGAACTATGGATCCGACAATACTATCTTCCTAGAAATCTTCAAAAACCACTGTATCTTCATCCTTGTCAGGATCTTGGCTCACTTCCCTCTTACTATCCTTATCCTAACCCTCTGCAACTCCTATCTCTTCTTCGTGATCTGAACTTTTGCTTCTGTATTCTAATCCTTAAACTCTACTGGCTTATTTATGTGTCTCCTTGAGTGGTTAACCTTTGAAGGTCCATTACCATTTGGTTGCATGACTCCCTTTCCTTTCAAGTATTATTTACTGATGCCTTTGTTCTTCTTAAGCAAGTCTTTTCTGAGCATCCTCCCATTTGGCTTTAGGACATGATTTGATATTGTGGCCTTAAAGCAAGAAAAACACATGAATGGTGCAAACTCATATTCTAGATGTGAAATGATCTCAATGCTTATAGAAAATGAAGTTTTAGGGGAAACATTGACACATAACCTTACAAATAAGAACCTAGTTTTTGCACAGGTAACCGGATCTATAATGACCAAATCACCAATGGCTTTAGTAATCCACTACAATATGTCCAAATCCCAATATTCTAGTGGTAACTTGGGTAATCAAACCCATACATGATATTCTTTAATGACAGTCTCTAATGGATTGAAGCCGAGGATGCCATTTTTAGACCAAAACCTCCACTTGACCCATGAACCAAGGTCCCCAATGAGGATTCTTAAGAATTATTACTCCAAGGATAAATTGATCACAACAAAGGCATTATCATATGCTGATATTTCCATCAATCCTTTGGGTATCCAATTTCTATTAGCCCATTTTCTAAACTCCTCAATATTTGGTTTACTTCCAAGAATCTTGGAAAGAATGGTGTTACACATTGAATAGCTCACCCAGTTGGGTAATAGTTATGGTATTTCCAAGAAAACACCATTTTCATTACAAATGGGACTAAGATTAATAGATGATACGTGTTTGGTGGTTGGATGATGCAACCTAGAATTTACTATGAATATCCTAGGTGTACTTGACACATCACTCAACCTCGAGATGAGCACTCAACCGGCAAAGTGCATAAAGGTACAAGGTACCTCTTTAGAGTTACTTGTACATAATTTTAGCATGATGATGTTTAAGCATATTCAAATTCATAACTAGTCATGGACATTGAGCAAATTGCATAATCCAGATTTATATCTTAGAGAATCATAATAAATGAACTAAACAATATCTATGATAAGATTAACCATACAAAAAACAGATTTAGTTATGTCTAATGCTATTATCCAACCAATATACTCCATTTCATTAAATAGTATAAAACACAAAATCTTCTTACACTATATCAGTATCTCTATGAGTCTTGTGCATGTCAAAACCAACAACACAACTCTACAATAATTCATCACACTAAACTACGCAAATCAATACATATTTATAGGGGTGGGACTTTCCCTTCACCACCCATGCACTTCTCAAAATAGGTCACATGTTGATAATAGCCATGCACATTTTAAATAGTATGCACAACATGCAAGTTCTTTAATAATAGATTTCTTATAGTTAACTCCAAGTAGAAATCCTATTATTAGCTTAAACTATGCATGGCACTTATCTACCGCTTGTTCCCAAAATACCATTGCATGGAGCGTAAGTCTTCATATCTATGTTTTCTCTACACGTTATCTCCAAAAATATTCCTTATCCACAAAAATAACTAAGTCCGATCCAAAGTGTTCAGTGCGCATTTTCTTTTCTATCTTCCCGCACCTTCAAATGTGCCTTATTCCCATGCATGCATCATTCATGTGTCTTCTCCTTAGAGCAGCATTCTGTCCACTCAATATCTACTGACCACTTGATGTGCCCATGTGATAGGGGTCCCATATTCGGCTCTAGCTTGTCCCTTTCCATTGTAAACTGTGCATCCTTCCTACCATTCTCAGTAGATGCTCCTTCCTGTCGGGACATATAAAAGGGTGAGGTTTTTGCAATTTTTCTTACCTTCTCTTCCTTTTCTTGACATAAGTTGACATTAGCATGAGTATTTTGAATAATGAAACCAGCTTGAGGAATTTTCTTGAGAGCTTCATGTAGGAGGCCCCTTTGTGGTGGAATAGCTAGAGCATCCCAAATTATCACATTAACATTTATTTTCTTCATCTGATCAAAAATGTTGAAAGGAGTGCCCATGTACTTGTGAATTTGAGGTACAATATTCACCTTCCTTGGCTGTTGTAATCTGGGATAGGTACCTTTTGTTGAGAAGCAACTTCCTTGTCTAAAACATGTATGCTAGGGACCTCTCGAGAATCTTTTTTTAGTTACATTTTTCGCAACTTCTTTTTCCTTTTCAACAGTGTTGTCTTGATTAGGAGAAGATGAAGGTTAAGAATCCAACATTCTCTTCTTAAACCTTGTGTTATCAACAACATGAGTAAGAGGCTTATTGGAACTACCCACTGCTTGATTCATTACACAGAAGTCATAAGTCCCAAAGAACATAAGATTAGTATCTGAATTGAATTCTTGAACTCTTTCCACATTAAGATTCATTGATTCCATACATGGCTCTTATTTCTTGGAAGAATTTCGAATCATAAAGGCTTGATCTTGTAATGCACTTGGAAAAACAAACTGATTATGCAATTGATTGCATGGGAAACACAATTCTATTTCTTGAATCACATTGTTTTACACTGGAACTAATGTTTTACTTTCACTAACACCATGAAGTGGTTGAATATGAAAAACTATTTGAAGTGGAAGAGGTGCATTTTGACCTTTCCACCTATCATTTTTCTAATTTTTCCCATATATTTGGTTAGGGTATTGATTTCTATAGGGATGGTAACCTTGGTTAGAAGATTACCCCTAATTAGAATAATTTCTATAAGATTGGGCTTACTATTTTTTCTAAGGATATGACTTTGTTTGACAAATTTATGATCAAGGCCTTCATTTCATCATCCTCATTTTTATTTTGAGGAGAATAGGATGTGGAAGGAGAATATTGGGAAATTTTCTCAGGAATGGGAGAAATGGTAGGTTGTGGAACTTGAGGAAATTCAGGGAATAAAGGCATAGGCATCCTAGGGGATATTTTTCCAGCTTGTATTAGAAAATTCTTAGCCCTAATGGATATTGGATATATATATATATATATAAGATAATTGAATAAAACATATATTATATCATAAAAAACATCAGAATTCAATGTTCTTAATAAATAAAGGAAAACACCTTGTGGAGTCGGTCTCAAAAGTGTTGGAATCATGTCCCGTGTCCTCTAAAATCTAAAGTTGAAATATATCATGAGCTCATTGGGAGCCCTCTTAAAAGTTGTCAGATATTCCAACAAAGAAATGTTGTCTTCCTTTTCCCAAAATTGATTACAAAGTGTAGTGCCAAGTCCATACTAGTTAGTAATAGAGGTATGTCTCAAGATTTTGTACCATTGGAGTGCTTCACCTTTAAGTGAAGAAGCTAATAGCCTAATTGCTACATCTTCTATAACTAGATGAATAAAGAAAACATCTACAAAATATTAAATAGGCTCAAAGCATGGGTAACTTGATTCTCACCAGTGAAGTATGGAATATTTTTAAGTGCAGCTAATGGTATGTCATGTTGTGCACTAAAAGGAAGAGGGCTTCCACCTTTGAAATTAATGAAGGGTAAATTCCTTGGTGCTGCCATGAATGTAATAGATATTAAAATTCTAGAAGAAAACAAGAAAGGCCTACCAAGCAAAGGTGGAGTATAAATAGTCCTATTTAGTGGTGAAAGTGATCTCGAACTTCTCTACCTCTTATTCTCCTCCTTGGTGATAATCGTAGGTATTCAAGATATCCTTCTTTTGTTGTTCTTGACCTTGTTTGAATTCTTATCATAAAACCGAGGAAACAACACTACTGAAACAAGTTGATATAAAGAGTGGATTCACCAAATGTGTAAACAAAATCCTCTAAAGACTAGAAATTACTAAGTTACACATGAAAACTTAGCAAGAATGTTGTAAAGTGCATAAAAGCTGCCCACCGGTGTGTGCAGAACTGTTCGAGCTCAAAATTATAGTCGTTCTAGATCATGATGAACTGGGGATTTGAGGAAACATGGGACTGTCTCCAAGTTGTGGAACTTGTACAAATACAAACCTCTAGAGAAGGATGGTTCCTCTACATATTCCTAATGCTAAACTACTCCTAGGAAATGAAATGAAACTTTATAACTCTACTCTATGATTCCAAGCAACTAAGGTGAGAAGGAGATGTATGAAACATAAATCCTAAAATAAATAGAGGTGATAACACCAATAGCAATGGGAAAGACACTCTTAAATGCGTGAAAATGGGAATAAAATGAAGAAGGAGAGGGAAAACATGAGTGCCACAAGACAAAACAACAATCAAACCACCATTTCCATGGAACACAATACATTTAAACTTTTTAAGGAGGATAAAAATGCACAACATACCCGGAAGAAATAAAAGGTAAGAAAATGTAATAGAACACAAGCTAGGAAAACAATAACCTCAAAACAAGTATTTTATTGCTTCAAATAGATGCACAATCCATTACAGAGTGAAGGAAGAAGGCAAGAATCATCCTTCAAATGTCCAAATCTGAGGCTTACAACTCACAATTGCTCAGAACAATTTTGATAGAGTTCGTTTACAATTTACAACACCCCCTCTTATAAATGAGAGGTTTTTACAATATATAAAAAGAGAAAACTTAGATTTCTCTTTCTTACCACCGAAAAGATGCATTAAATATCTTAAAAGAGGTATAAGTGACCTTACAAATCCATTTCCTAATGGTACTTTTTTGTAAAAGAAGAGCGGGTGCCATACCTCATTAAAGCTGGTTGTTGAGTTACCGATAACATGTAATAAATCTATGAAAAGAGGTATGGGTGAACTTATAGATCCATTTCCCAAGTAATAAATTGCTCTCATAAGAAGATATGGGTACCATACCTCATTAAAAGTGGTTTTGAGCTACTATGTATTGCGTTATTTAATGATGGAGACATATTTATGTTCATTGTTTTGGCTAGTAGTATTTTTCCCAATGTCGATGGGAACAAGTTGGTCCAATGTCACCAGGAACAATTCAGCTTAATGTCGGTGAGAACAATTCGCCTAATGTCATCCAGGAACAAGTTGACCCAATGTCGGATGAGATCAAGTTGGCCCAATTTTATCCGGGAACAAGTCGGCCCAATGTCACCAAGAACAAGTCAGCCCAGAACATGTCATTCGGGAACAAGTCGGCCCAATGTCGGCCAGAACTGTTTTCTGGTGTCATCTGGGACCGAATCTCCACAAAACATAGTTTTCTCCAGTTTCTCTCCAAGACCCCATTATACTGCCTAAGTCCATATTTTGCAAGTTGACCAATTTTGCAAGGGGTGAAAAATTGGATAATAGTAACACTATAGCCATAGTTTCATTTAAAAATCTAAAAGAAGGAAAATTATTATTGAATATAAACATGAAAGAAACGGGTAACCCTACTTGGGTTGGGAATATTATATCTCCTCTAGAAATAATGCCGAGTGGGTCCCAATTCATTACTGAGTACAAGTTAATTCGTGATTCCCACCAAGGGGTCTTCTTATTTCATAGTGTTAATGTTTCAAATTATCAAGGGTATTTTTAAATTACTTAAGACAATAATTAGCATAATATGTATTAATTATAATTAGCCTTAAGATCTAGAACATCTACACCATTGGTTGGGAACAACCCTAAATCTTCTCCTCTCACTTTAAATATATTTCCATTTGACCCAATTTCCCATTCATTTATTTGTGCAGGTAAAAAGGGAATACCTAGAGGAAAGAAGTTTCAAGGTTTCTTACAGGTGATACAAAAACTCCAATGGAGTATGTAAGAAGATAAGATATGACCCTCCTATTTACATACATTTACAAACCTTCCATGTCCACAGTGGTTTTATTTTATTTTATTTTATATTTTATTTTAAATAACTATTTGTTTATTTGGAATCACTTTGGTGCTTATGTGGCCTAGCAAAAGAAATTATATTCAAGAATATATATATATATATATATATATATATATATATATAAAATTTGAGTTATATAAATGATACACCCACATGATGGTAGTGAATAAAAAGTTTATTATATATATATATGGAATTCAAGGGCGTTTGTGCCCTTACGAGGGGGATCGCAACTAATAGGAAATGAAGGGGTTTGGAGAGACAATGTTGTCGGGGAATGACTCCTTTAAACCCTAGTTTAAATTTTAATCTTCAATGATTTCCTTATTACCTTATTTCTAATGTGAATACTCTTGGGGAAATGTTTTAAATAGATGTTAACAAATATATTCACGTGTAGTATATATATTTTGTAGTATGGGTGATTCCAAAACTATTTCGAGTCACATGATGCTACGCCCTTAACCTATTGCTTGTATTAGGATATGAGTAGCTGATTTGTGGCTTACCCTATCATTTTATTATGCCATTTATACTTTATCATGCTTATTAGGTCAGCCTTGGTGATGGTCATAACATAGGAATAATATATATAAGGGATTGTAGGTAGTATTTGATCATCATTCAAGCATTTGAGTCTTATTGTATGGTTTGGAGGTTACCCCCTCGAAGTGGTGAAGCTATTTTAATTGCATATTGAGATCATTTATCTACAATATTGTGTTATTTAGTGTTCTATTGCTTCTCATAATCTGAATTATACAAGTAATTTCATTACAAGTGGTATTAGAGCTACGATCTCGGGCCAAAATTAGGGCAAAAACCTAATTTTTCGTTTCTGCTATATATTACAAACCGAGTGAGTTTGTCTGAGATTTGTTTTACAGAGTTGCGAATCATTTCAATTAATATTCCTTGAAAATTTCATACTTTTGCTTTATTTTGAAAAATTTATTACAAATTCAGGGTTTTTCATAAAATTTCTCCCTAGGCTACAATTTGTGGAATTTTTCCAAGTTCTTTACATTTTCAGAAATCTCTCATAAAACTATTGGTAATATCTTCTTTGTGTTTTTTCCTATTCGGAATTTTTTTATCAAAACCCTAAACCCTAGAGTTTGACATCATGGCAAGGCCTTCCACAAGAGCCAAAAAGAATATTGTCACTTCGGGTATAACCCCAAATAAATATGGGGTAGTGATTGAAGATTTGGATTGAGAATGGGTAAATAAAGATTCCTCAACCTCATTTGATCATAAGGTGAGCCAAATCGAGTATGAACTATGAAATCTCCAATCTGAGATGGCTTGTAAAGGAAACATAGACCAAACCAATCAGTGGTTGGATGATATCATGCACCATATAAAAGGGTAAATATTCTATCCCAAATCAACCAAGGAGGATCTTTAGTTCAAAATAATGGGCAAAATAACCATGTTGGATCACTTTTACAACCCAATCAAAATCCAACTTATGCACAACCACAGAACATGATGCCAAAAGTGGAGATGCACAAATTTGATGGGAAGGATCCACTGAATTGGATAAATCAAATGGATAACTTCTTTGAGTTACATCAAACCCCATCAGGACAAAAAAGGTGACCTTGGCATCCCTATATCTTGAACCAGACCAATTTTTCTGGTATTGATGGCTATGTGCTTTGAGGTAGAAGATTAGTCTTAGTGTCACTTGGACAATTTTTACTGAGGAGTTCCGATTACACTATAGTTCTAGTGTTTGGATAAATAATTTAAGCAATTGGAAAAGTTATGACAAACAGGATCAATCAAAGATTATGTGCATCAATTCCAGAATTGATCCTTAAGGGTGGAGAATATTATAGAAGATAACCTGAATGACTTGTTTCTTGGGGTCTTAAGGACCACATTGTGAATGAGGTACGTATGTTTAATCCACTCAAGATTTTTGATTCTATTATCATGACACGTAGAGCAGAGGAAAAAATTATTTGTAGAAGGATGCAACCTTTCAATAACACCAGAGACCGTAGTACCCCTTCCCCATCATTCACTCGTCTAATTAGAATGAATCCTCAACAAATGGAAGAAAAAAGAGAAAAAGGATTATGTTTTACTGTGACAAAAAATATGGACCTAGAAACAAATGTGCCGAGAAAAATTTGTTCTATATTGAAGGAGGAAATGAGGATGAAGATAAAGCTGAAATTATAATAGAAGCTGAGGAACCAATAGAAGATGAAGTAGAGGATCACCAACCTAGAATTTCTTTCAATGCATTTTTAGGTATTAGTACTCCTCAAACACTCAAGGTTATTGGCTATCTCAAAAAACAGAAGGTGACAATGTTGATTAACTCAGGGAGTACTCATAACTTCATAAATAGTAAGTTAGCTTCCCACCTTAATTATTTTATTTACCCACTCTAGAAAATCAAGTTATGATTACGGATAGTGGGACAATGAATTGTATAGGAAAGTCTCATAAGTATCAAGTTGTCCATGGGAGAATGCATGTTAGACTCACCTATTTTTGCTATTTCTATGGGAGGGGCATATATTGTTTGGGAGTCTAATGGCTCACAACCTTGGGTACTATAGAGATGATTTTCCAAGAATTGTTCATGCGATTTCATTCAGAAGGAAGGAAAATAAAATTGAAAGGGATGGTAGCTAAGTCTCCACAAATTATTAGCTCTCATCAAATGCAAGAGGTTCTCGAGAAAATGATTAGATGGATTTGTAGCGAAGTTATTTTCCTTAGAGGTATAAAATATTGAGTCTTCAATGCCACCCGATCTTTACAAGATTGTTGATGCTCACTCATCTTTTTTTGATGCAATTCCAAAGAGACGACCACCATTAGGGATAATGATCATGCCATTCGGTTGATTCTAGGAGTAAACCACCCGACGTTAGACCATACAAGATACACATATTCCGACAAAAGTGAGATTAAGAAAATGGTGCAGAAATGTTAAAGGCATGTATAATCAGGCATAGCTAGAGCGCATATTCTTCACTAGTGGTCATGGTATTTAAGAAGGATGAAACATGGAGGATGTGTCCATATTACCAAGAACTCAAAGTACACTATCAAAGATAAATTTCCTATTCCAGTAATTGATGATTTACTTGATGAATTTCATGGTGATATTTATTTCACAAGATTAGATCTTCATTCGAGGTAACATCAAATTAGAATAAGAGAGGAAGATGTTCATAAAACAGATTTTAGGACTCATGAGGGCCATTATGAGTTCTTGGTAATGCCCTTTGGTCTTACAAATTCTCCCTCAACATTTCAAAGCTTGATGAACACTATTTTTAGGCCATTTTAAAGGAAATTTGTATTAGTTTTGCTTGATGACATATTTATTTACATTATGACATGGGAAGAACACTTACAACATTTAGATAAAGTGTTGGAAGTTTTGAGAAACATAATATTTATAAAAATCCATCCAAATGTTCTTTTGGTGTAAAAGAGGTAGAGTACTTGGGTCACATTGTATCCCATGAATGTGTCAAAGTTGATCCTTAGAAGATCAAAGCTATGGTGGAATGGCCAAGGCCCAAAACTCTAAAAATATCTCGAGGGTTCCTTGGACTAATAGGGTACTACATAATATTTATGAGGGGATATGGTAGAATAACATCTCCACTCACTTCATTGATAAAGAAGGATGCCTTCCATTGGACATACAAAACCACTAAATCCTTTGAGAAGTTGAAGGAAGACATGTGCACCACCGTAGTTTTGGCTACTCTTGACTTCTCAAAAACCTTCATTTTTGAGTGTGACACTTTAGGATTAGGATTGGGAGAAGTTCTAATGGAGGAAGGAAGACAAATTGCATTTGAGAGTCACCAATTTAAAGGAAAATATCTACTCAAACCTGTCTATTAGAAAGAAATGATGGCTATTCTTCATGCGGTCAAACAATGGTGGCCCTATTTAATGGGTAGACATTTCAAGGTGAAAACTGATCATGATATTCTTAAATACTTTTGGAGCAAAGGTTATTATACGCACCCAAAATTTCACGTGCTAAATTGTTAGGAAAATGGTTATAAAATTCCCAATGATGATTCAAAATCCTTTCAAGAAGGTGTTTGAGCTCCAAAAACCCATTTGCAGTATATATTTGTAGCCTAGATAGCCTTACTTAACTTTTCCATGCATTTTTCCATCTCCCCATTTCTTTCTATGCTTGTTTTGGCCTTCAATGCTAGGACCTCCTCCTTTCCCGGGTGGCGGTCCAAACCGCCACTCTGCTCAAAGCGACGGTCGTGCCCGCTATTTCTAGAACATTCATGCATAAAATTGCATGCGATGATTCACTTAAGGTTGCTTTTTAAATGCATCCGTGAGCTGAATTTGATAAAAATAACTTTGTTTGCTTGGTTCTCCTTGCTCCTTCTATTTTTAAATAGATTTAATGAGTGGAACTATATCTTTATTGCATTGTGCATGAAGTAACCTCCTATGCTCCATTCCTATATATTCCATGCTTGTATTCAAGTAAAATTCCTGAGAATTTTGGGTATCTTGCATTGTTTTGGTGCCGAATATTTGCTAGGAATTGCATAGCCAAGTTCGATCTTTTGTGCTATCTCTCTTCTACTTGCATTGTGTCCAGATTACTTCCAAGATGCCCTTGCTCAAGCACCATCCTCTTGTTACTGTTCTTTGCATTCCCAATCCTTTGGAATCACATGAACACTTAGAGAATGAAAGGAAAGAACTAAGGGGACAGATACTAATACTATTGTATTTGTCAAAGCTCTTGCTCTTCCAGGTTAGAATTGTGTATTTGTTTGCTTTGTTTTGTCAAATTGTCAATTAAATATCAAATAGAGTAGAGAAACAATTCATTTCAATTAGCTAGATAATTGCAAGTAGATCAAATCAATAGGAAGTTTTCTCTTCAACATTGCCAAGGAGGCTGTGGGGGAACAATAGCTCTGTTAGAGTCATGATTTTTTCTTCACTTCTGAGGTAGGGTTGGAAATATTTTGATTGAATTAGAATAGATATTAGATTTAGATTCACACATCTACACAGATAGTTAGCTACATCCGGCTAATTATTTGTTTTTAACTTGTTTATTAGATTAGATGCATTGTTTGAAAAGTTAGAAAAGAACAAAAACATTTATTTTCCATAGATTATATTATTTTACTACTTTATTCTTATATATTGAGAAAACACTAAAAATATAGGTTAGATTTCCTTTGATAGATAGTTTATTTACTAAACACAAATTAATTCATCTTGCATGACCATCAACATCCACAACAGAAAAGACCTATAGTTGTGATCCTCGGTCCCACAACCGAATGGGCCAAAGCTAATAATTGACATTGACTCAAGTTTACGCTAACAATCTTACATACACCTGCCACATACACTAAGAAAATAAGATCGTTAGAGGTATTAAAAATTGCTGTTAATCAAGCCTACAACTTTTAGACTACTCCCGAAATAGAATTTGATTGCATGCATGACCATATAAGGGCCTCAACCTCAACGAATCTTTGGTTGTGACCCACAGTCCTGTAACCCAATAGGCTTGCTAGTTAGCTAGATAATGACATTAGTTTATGCACATTGGTATTCATATATTCTCCGCTTCCACTTGATATTATTACACAACTTTCAATTTTGAATATAAGAAATGATCAGCTAAGAATTTCTAGACAAGACCAAGAAATTGCCCTTAGTTCATGCAGCTCCACTACACCTCTTATCTCAATTTTCATGACCTTTTCTAGAAACCCAAATGAGGCACCTACAGGTTACTTTCCACGTATTTCACAACCAATCAATAGAATCTCGTTAGAAGTAGACATCGATTGGAGTCTCCGAGTAGCTATCATAACAGACCATACCATCATACCCCTTCACATTAGTAGAGCATTTTTGCCTTAGATTCACAAATTCCAGTATTGCATGTCAAAGACATAAGGTTTCCCAATTAGATTGATCATCACCATCACTTTCACTCCCATTTCAATTCCACACGATTGTCTCTGCACAACCCGGGAGGTCGGGTGCAAAGAAGGTCACGTGTTGATTTTCTATCATACAAATTTGTGAACCTAATGTGAAGAGATAGTCTCTAAGAGTTTCCACTTTCGTCCATCCTTTATTTTGTGGGTATTCTTATACCCCATGAATATGTCAGGATATGATGAGTACAGTCGACCCATCCCGGGTTTTGACATGTACCATTACCAATGAAATACACAATAATCACCTTATCTTTTCAACATGGGTAAACAACCGCTCATCCACTCAAAACCTTCTGCTTCAAGGAACCAATATTGGTTCTTCCGTATGCATCGAAGAATTGGATTAGGTCACTCAGACTTCTCCCCTAGAAAAATCAAGTTCAAATAAAATGACATTCATTGGTGAAGCGAGTTCATCTCCTCTGGTATTGTTTCGATAACCCATTACCATGTAATTTGATCAACTCCCCCATCTTGATGAGGAGTATTTATCATGATATGCTAGGAGTGAGCAGTGATTCCAACAAATTAACCAATCTTTCGATAGGTTACAAGGACAAGGTGATTTCCCACTTCAAAAAAATAATGCTACCCCTCGCAACCGACAATACAAGCAATGAGGGGTGGAAACATCATGAACAATTCATAGTGGGATACCATACTCCTTAACAACCTCCAAGGGTTCAACCAAAGGTATCTAAGAAAGGTACCGCCCCATCAACGAGCGATGTCATTTCAGCTTTGGTTGATAAAGTCAAGGAGTTAGAGCTTGACCAGAATACACAAAATTCATATATAGGGAAAGTATGGGCTCCTTCCTACCCACAGAACTATGGGAAAATACCGACCACACAGAATCCTCCAGTCTACATGAATACTCCGAACCATGGGGATTTGTTAACTGGGATAGGTACCTTGGGTATGCCTCCTCAAGCCACATATGGATACCTACAATAGGCACTAGTCGAGAAATGTGATATTCCCTAGCTTCATTCCTTCAGCTCCATATCAAGGTAATCAACCCCTTATATGCACATGTATTTTAAATCTCCATTGGGAGAATGTACACCTACCCATGTCCATATGGAAAACTACAGGGGATGTCATATGCCCCACCAAATGTTTACACTATCCCATTTTAGAAACCATTGCAACCCCCACCTCCCCAATAAGGGTCTTCAATGGTGGAAACATATGCAATGGGGACTTATTATGAATATCTCGAGGAACCCCCTAGATTTCTCCATTTTGCAGATCATGCTCCAGAGATGCTTGCCTAATCTCCCAAAGTTAAAAGGGAGGGTGATCCTAATGCCCACATCAAGGCATATGCATTGGCCATTTGAGAGCTGTTGCTCCCATGGGATGCAATCGTTGCAAATATTTTACCTAAAACACTAGAATGTATTGCTCTCGATTAGGATTATATGATACCATAGGATTCAATGCACTCATTCAAACAACTCGTATCATAGTTTATTAAAGATTTTTATATGAACAATCTTTTGTGAACATGAATCAAGGAATTCCTTCATATCAAACAAGAACATAATGAATTTGCATCCCACTTCATTCAAAGGTGGCGACATGTTCTCTAC